>OMLF01041811.1:2306-15920 GCA_900302615.1 Holocentrus rufus | reverse complement strand
GCATGGGGGGGGGGTTTCAGAAACCAAAACCAACGACTGCAGCAGGCTGGGGATCAAGGGACCAGAGGAGAATATGGGAAACGTCCTGTCACAACATTATGACTGTGATTCCTGCGTTTCAGTGACGGAGAGGTGGCACTGATATCACACCGCTGGCAGCCGCTGTCTGGTTGCCGGATGCAGATAGCAGAGGCGCAGCTCGGCGGCGCCCGGGAACAGCGTGTGCAGGCCAGGTGGCGGGCCGCTGCAGTGCTGGTTCAGCTGCTGCAGATTATGCCTTCAGGACAGCCATTTCTCCCAAGACCGATGAGTCACACGTACTGAACAACATGACTTCAGAGTTCTGCTGGCCTGGCTCTGATTGCACATAATGCAAGTCCAGCAAAGAGCAGCTCCGCGTTGGATCTAATCATAATAATGTGCCAGGCAGTGTTTAATATTAAGCCAGTGAGTCAGGAGGTGGTGAGTCAGAGACAGACAAATGGAGACAAGAGGAGGTGAATTGTTGAAAGAAAAATGAAGGTGAGGCAGTGAATTGCTTTGATAAATAAATAAATAAACAAACCATACCATAAATAAACAAGGAAGCACTCCAAAGAGCGCATAACTCTGCCAGTGCTACGCACTTGCCAAGATATACCACATATCCACATATTGGATATTCACTAAAAGTTAATCATGCCCGCCCCCACAACCCCTTTTGACCAATCAGTGTTAAAAGTGAATCAGTTCTTCTTTGCCCCATGACACACAAAGTTTCATGCAAATCTGTTCATAACTTTTTGTGATATCCTGCTCAATGGGGCAAAAACATAACCCCTGTCCATTGGCGGAGGTAATAGATTAATTAATTAATTAAATGAATGAATGACTGAATGAATGAAAAATAAAATTTCCAGGGGGGGCATAGCTGCAGCAAGGCAGACCTTTAAGATTTTTCCCAGCATCTAGTAAATGGATGAAAACAAAACCCTCCATCATGTCCCGAATGAGAAACTACAACAAAATACTGAGTCAGAGATTGAAGCAAAGGAGATTGAAAGTGAGAACAGAGAGAGAAAGAGTGAGAGAGAAAGAGAGAGGCAGTTACTTAAAGTCCCATCAATCCCATTTGCCACCCGCAGTGAAAGGTGGCTGACCTGACAGAGGTGTATTAGCTAATCAACTGGCCAGATTAGTCAGGCATTTGGTTTACAAGCCGGGCCTCGCTTGACTCCTGCTGGACCGGGGGGCTTAGGGACTATAAATAGACATGGGTGGATCAGAGAATCAGAGAGGAAAGCCCTCACACACGACCGGGGTGAAAGAGGAAAGAGGAGAAAACAGCACAGAGAGAGAGAAAGAGAGAGAGAGAGAGAGAGAGATGGGGTGGGGAAGGATGTTTTCATGTCCGAAGAGCAGCATTGTAAAATCTCAAAAAGGGACGGAGAAAGAAGCAAAGAGCAGGAGGAGAGTGCAAAGAGCGAAAGAGAAATGAGACCGAGAGGAACAAAAGAGCAAGAGGGAGTTGTGCACGTGTATGTGTGTGTCCGCGTGTGTGTGGGAGGTTATAAAGAGTGTATGTTTGGGTCAAAGAGCAGCAGCGATGAACAGAGGCCAAACGACCCCCCTGAGAGACCCGACTGTCCTTGTAAACCATGTTAAAGCCTCCCTTCCATCGGCTACATCCTTCCACGGGTCAGACTGAGGTCAAATGGGCAGCAAATCGCCCACTCTGCCTACTCTCGCCCTCACACACTCAAACACACACAGAGAAACACATGTGTGGAAAGAGCTGCTGCATTGGCCAAGAACGCGCGGGGGGGAAAAAAACCATTGATATGCAAACAGCGGCTGGTGTGTGCCGCCTGTCATAAGCCTAGTGAGGGGCTGAATGCCGGATCAGATGAATTTTTTAACAAACATCACAGTGTATTGGGGTCTGTCTGTCTTCCTGTACAGTGTCCTCAGGCCATTCTGAGACAGTATGGAGGCATAAAGAGGGAAAAGGGGGGTGGGAGGGAATGATAAACAGGGCTGGAGAGAGCCGGAGGGGGAGAAAGTAGAGAGACATGGCCCGCTGAGCCAGAATAACTGTCTTGCCGAAGTTTTTGCACATGCATACACTAAACATATACTGCCACCGCATTCCCCCAACTCCCCGCTCAGACAAAAGACACACACACACACACACTCCCCTGTCAAAGAGGAAGTGTTCATGGCGTGGTGGAGAGGATTATGCTGGATATGTGGAGCAGATCTCGCTCAATGCTAGTGATCCCTAAACTCAGGGGGTTTGGGCTTAGCTGCAAGCTGGATTTGTGTTCTCTGTCTCTCACCTCTTTCAACTCTCCCTCTCTCTCCCTCCCTCTCTCTCTCTCTCTCGCAGGGCGCTGCGGTGGGATGGATTCACGCAACTAGACAAGGGGGCCAAAGGGGAGCGCGACTTCAGGATTACAGCTTGAGACAGCAAATGTTTTTATTGACCTTTCTCTTAATATTTATCCTCTCCGGCTCGGTTCCGCACTGCTCACCCAAAATGAGAGATTAGCTTTAAGTGGCGCGCTGTTCAGACGGGCACGCTGACTTTAGAGGATGAGATGGTTCAAAAATAAATATGCTAAGCCATAAAAGCATCTGCGTAACAGTGGACAAAGATGATGTAATGCAACAGCTAAACAGTGACCTGTGACAACAGAAGCATCTTTGCTCAGTTCTTTAAATAAAGCCCAACGCAAATTCTGGGTAATTTTTTACTCACTGCAATATATAAGTGCTGCGTAACTGTGGAATCAGCATATTCACAGCTGCAAGTAGGGAGACGCTAAAATATGTTTTTGTGCAGAATAACGCAGCTATAATTCCATAAAAAAACAAAAAAATATATATTTCCAACCCTCAATATTGGGGAAAGAACAAACTGGTGTCTCTAAATGCTTTATTTACTGATTTGCTTTTCAAAATAAAACACGTCAAACAAGCCCATCCCATCTATATTCAGCCACTGGCTCATAGTTTCATTCTTGCATGTAAATGAGGATAAAGTCAATCTTCTGTTGATCACATACTGTGTATAGAAAACTAGACAGTGGCAGGAGGTTAAAGTGCTAACACTATGTGACATTTCTGCAAACAAGTTTAACCCTCCTACTTTCCCTTTCCAACATGGATCAAAGCCAGAATGAAAGAGACAGGTATCCCCGAGCCTCTGAACAACAGCGAGGCTGCTGACTCATCACTAAGGAGGCAGAAGGAGGGCAGTCGTGATGGTAACAATATCCAACACATCACCGGCAGCTTTGAGCACCGCGCCGGCTGCATCGCACATAAAGGACGGCTCACGAGAAAAACAACTTCATGTGACTTCCATGGTCGAGTTAAGGCTTAACAAGCATGAAATCATATAAAAATTATACGAAGAGGTTGTTAAATGGGTGAAGAAAGACATAAAATCCTTACTGCTGTGACTTTTAAGGGGGAAGCAGGCCGCAGAAACACCAAGTCATGCCTGGCAGCGGCCCCAGGCTCTGACACAACGCTCTGTCTCAGCCTCAACCAGAGCAACCTTTCTCCACATAAAACAGGGCTTTGTCCCCCAGTAACAAACAACCAGGAAGGAACAGGGGGCGGAACACTTGTTCCATCCAATGTGTATGTGTGTGTGTGTGTGTGTGTGTGTGTGTACGTGCGTGCTAATGTGCTGTTCCACCAAGTGAAAGTGTTGTTATGGGAAACCAGACTTCCATGGTGTGAGAAAAGGTCTTACAGAGAGAGAGAGAGAGAGAGAGAGAGAGAGAGAGAGAGAGAGAGACATTGCGAGAGTCTTTAGGCCAGTGACTGTCATCATGCTGTACACTTGCCAATCATATGTCTGCCATCTGATCCGGGGAGAGCGCGCTGCTGGCAGCCAACAAGATCATTACAGAACATGACTGAGAGGAAATATTAAAAACTCATCAGTGGCGTTTAATAAAAAAACTGAAAGGAAGAAAAGAAATCCATCCTCTTATGCTGTAATACATCTTGAATCTGCGATGTTTAATACAGTCCAGCAGTTATTTTGTTATGAGAGGATTAAGTGTTCTTGGGTGTGTCCGTGTTCCCTCAACCTGCATATACCTGTACTTCAATTAGTGATTTTCTACATATCCCAGAATGCCTTTTGACAACCTCGGAGGATTTGCCTGAACCTGTAGGGTCAAGATGTAGGTATTATGTGCAGATGGACATAGCAGAAACAACAATGATAGCATAGTAGGAGCGAGCCGCCACTTACTCAAAATGCACCACGTCTCTTAGCCACATTGCATTATGGTCTATTGAGGCAACAGCCAATGGAGAAATTAGTGTCTCATCCTTGTTAATGATGGATTTCTTCTAGTACGACTGTTCATATCATTTACTTTTGCCCAGTTATCCATGGGAATAAAAAGATGCATCGCTAAACAACAAAACTGACCCAGAAAAGTAATTACAAGGCACAATTTAATTCAAAGTGTTGGATGGATTAACCCTTTAAATCGACATAAAATTGACAATAATGGGGGGAAAACAACGCAAAACAAATAATCATGTCCATTCCCCTTCCTCTCATCTCTGCACCTGTGTTCTCCTTGATGAATCAATTTTTAATGGAATTTCTAATGGGAATCTCCTCTCGTCCCTCTCCATCTGTTATAGCCAGGTTGAACGTATGCTATGGGACGCACACACACATGCACCCACACCCACACTGGGCTTCCCCCTTGGTTCTTCCATTAACAGCAGCTGTAAGAGACCAATTAGAGTGGTGAGTTACCTCTGGGAGGTGCACCACAGGCACTGAGAGGTTAATTATATCTGTTCAGATCACAACTGGACAAATGGAAACCTGGCCGGGATTTAGAAATGCGACGGGCTAAAACGATGGACTTTGGCTTTTAAGCTCACTGGAGAGGATATGCAAATGGACCTCATTACCATAAACATAATCGGGGCAACACTCACCTTGTCACAGTAATTGAATTAATCTTTAATTAATCTGAAATGCCTTGCTGAGGTATAGTGAGGTTAGCAGGGAGGTTTATGCACACACACATGCATATGCATAGATATGGATTAATGCGGACGCATATACCTGCACGCACACACACTCACACTCACACACATTGATGATCTGTGCTGGAAATCATTTGCATAATAATTCACAACATTACATTTGAATAATGCAGATAGCTCTGCTTGACATTTACGTCATGCTTCGTATTTTACTTGCACTTTTCTTTGCTTTCTGTGTTCAGGAGGAAGTGGAAAAGCTGAAGAGGCAACACCTTGAATATCAGGCAATAAGGAGAAAACAAGAACAGTGGCTTCTCCTTGGGATTCTGCTGCTGACTCGTGTGATTTATCGCCATCACCCGTCCCCACAGCTAGAATTCAATGCTCTGCTGAGCACATTTGGTGTTACCATGCAGACTGGAATTATTCGGCATTCTCGTGGAGCATACCACTCTTGTTTCTGGCTCTTTCACGGTATTTATGCAGCCATGAAGGACTCATGTGGCTGAATTCCACTGGCCTGCATGCCTCTTATGACCTTCTGATGGTACACACACACACACAGTCATAGAACTTGACGTCTCCACGCACACAGGCATGCAGAGAGCGCGTCCCTCCCGTCGTATTCCACTGCAGAAAGCATTAGTTACACAGACACATTCAGTATATATATTTAGCACAGCCCCCTCGCACACTCCTCTTTTACATGGCTGACTGTTTTAGTGGGTCATGGGATGAGGCTGTGCAAATGTGTGTCAGTGGAGGAGGAGAAGAACTGCGAGCGATAAGGGAGAGAGATAGAGAGAGAAATATTCCCCCAGACGGCAAGGGCATTGGAACACACAGCTCAAGAAGACATGCAAACGGATGGCGTCCTCTGCCCATTGGCTCACCAGGAGGGAGAATGCCCATGTGCACATTAACTGATAACCTTGTCACTGGATATAACAGGTTTAGCCTGGCCTGTTTACAACAGTTTAAGTTGCATTGGCAATTTCAGTAGAATGTTGACATTCAATTCAAGTTTGAAAACTACGATTTGGAAAAAAATTTCATTTGAAATTCCAAAAAAGAAACATTATTGACAAAAAAAGTTGGAATTTAAAGTATTCCGTTAGATCTTTTTTCAAGAATCCTGAACCGTTTGATTCAAAGCATTTCATATTGATTCAGGCTGAAGTCGGAGTGAGTCATTCTATTTTTTTTTCCTTTCAGCAGATAAGTGCAGTTGAATTGGCAGAATTTACAATCGATGCAATGAATGAATAGTTGCACCCCTGTTATACAAATGAGAGATTACTGGGGTTGCACACAGTTCTGCCACCTGCATAACTGTTAATTATTCTGCACCATGGGATCCAGGCTCAGTGTGATAATGCAGCGACTTGGTTTAGCACACAGCCCTCGTTCAGGCAGATATTATGCACCGCAATGTGCTATAATATTCATCTATTTCTATGCATTTACAGGGTAACCCAGTTTGAATCTATGCATATTAAGTGCAGAGGATTCGTGAAGAGAGCAGCAGCGTTGGTACTATGTGCATGTCAGACTGTTTTCATTACATAAGTGGCATCGTTTCTCAGCTGGCAACAGGGGCGGCCAGCCTGCTGGCTCCTGCAGATCTCAAATACACACAGCTTGACTCTGCTGCAGCACAATCTGCTGTTGTAGACAGGGCACCACAGAAGAGGAGAACCGGTGTATCACAGTTTGTGCCGTACCTGTGGTGTATACTGTAGTGGGCTGCAAAGGATCAAAAAAAGTGTTAACATGGACTCGTTTAATGAGCGCACATGCACACCCCCAACTTGTGTTGCTGCTAGCATAAATGGCTCACTGTTCTCCGGCATAACAGAGAAAGAGCAAAGTGTTATCAGGCAAAAAAAGGGAGAAAAAGGGGCGAGATAACAAGTCTGAGAGAAGGACGGCGTGACTCGTGACTATAGCAGCCCAAACCGCCCTGCTCAATATCTCACTGTCAGGAGATAAAAAAAAAAAAAAAAAGGAAAAGCACTTTTAGCCTCACTTGGAGCAGTCGTACAAGATCAAAGGCGGGAAAGGATGAGGGCAAAACGGCAAGAAACACACTGCGAGAGAGGAGAAAGGGAGTTGGCAGACGCTGAAGGAAAGTTAAACACAGGAGGACAGACGTGTTGACAGGAGGAGACGAGTGAGAGCAGGAAAAACAGAAGAAATCTAGAGAGAGAGAGAGAGAGAGAGAAGTGTGGAGAAACAAAAGTGAGAGTGGTGTGAGCTCTCCCTGACACAGCTATGGGAAATCAATGACAACCTTTAAATGAATCAGCAGTAGTGGGTGAGTTATCCCATTCAGGTCGATATTTATTAGACTGCTGCTCTGATACACATTACAGTTACAGATGATTGATGGCGGAGGGGCACTTGGTTTCCGCCTGCTCCTCTCTCTCTCTCTCTCTCTCTCTCTTCCTTCCTCTCTCGCTCTCTCTCTTCATTGTCACTTGTGTACAGTTTTGGTTGAGCGGACACATGAGGAGATTTCCCAGTGCAGGTCAGCTTCCTGATGAGTTTTATTAGACGCTGATGGATAGCGTACGTAAATCGGAGGAGAGGCATGAGGGCAGTGAGAAGGAGGGAAGGATGGAGGGAAGGAAAATGGAAGAAAGACAAGAAGAGATTTCCTTGTAGCTATGCACTTTACGGTCTGAGGCTTGTGAGCTGCACTGCATTTCTCATTTATATTCAAGCAGGGAAGAGCCAAAAACTGTAACTTCACTCCGCACAAAGATGCACATGGGGTCAAACTCAAAACAAAACAATGTTCTTGGCAAAGTTGGGATTACAAAACCAATTCAAATCAATTTACGATAGCATTTTGGTCGGAAAAATCTCTTAAAATGATAGAAAATAAAGGCTCTGTCATAGTTTTGATTTACATTTTGAATAAAAGGAACCAAAAAGGCACCGGGCCCTGACTTTGTTCCCAGGCTGCACCTTAAGGTCCCAGAATCCTTTGCTGGCAAGTACACAAACTGCTCCCTCCTCCCCTACTTCCCTTCCTCCTCTGCTGTGGTTGGTAACGTGAGCGGGGCTTTAATCCTAATCCCTCTACTTGTGCCATCGTCAATAAGGGTTTAGATGGAGAGAGAGACACTCGGCCGAGAGGGGGAGGAGACTGAAGCGAACCTGCTACCTCTATTGTGTGCCAACAAACATCGAGCACGCTTCTGCCTCTGATAATGCCCCTCTCTGCTCTGTGTGGCTCTTCCACTTCTCTCTCTCTTCCTACTTTCTCTTTCTCTTTCTCTCTATCTCTCTCTGTCTCTTCTTTTTGGCTGAAGCATTTCTATGTTTATGAAGCTGAGGAGTGTTGTCTCTTTCATCAGTTCACAGTTTAAAGGAATAGTTCACCCACTTATTCCTAGAGCAACCTATCCATCCAGATCGTTTCTATGTCATTTGGCGAGATTTTCAGTCCCTTCACCCCAATGCGATAAGGCTGGATGGGTATTCATTTGAGGAGTTCAAACCATCAACACTTTACATGTTAAAAACTCAATAGCAACAGTTCTTTCCAAAAACAATGACACGGATACCCAACATAATGCACAGCCTTCAGGAGCATAGAGTTTCATTGGGAACTATTTCCTGCCGAAGCACACCAGCACACCGTATTTATCCACTTCTAAGTCATACTCACTCGGGGCGGATAGATAAAGTTTGCAGTTAGACTAAGTGGGAAAATATCTTTTTTTGTATTTTGGGTGAACTGTTCCTATTAACCTAGCTTCAGCCCTCTCTCTTTCTCTAGCTCACTCACGCTCTCTCTTCTCTCTCTCTTTTGCCCCGTCTCTCACCCTCTCTCTCATTCTCCCTCTGCTGTCTAGTTGGCATGATTTGGTGCTGGCCCGGTGGAGCAGCAGCGCCAGTAAAGTGCGCTCTGTGCCAGCGCGCCTGTGGGCGTGCAGCAGGAGTGTGGAGCGCAGAGATAAGGGGATGTCTGATCCAAATCGGAGCGTACCTCGTTAATTCACGCAGGTAAATGAGCAAAATCGCACCGACGAAGGCAGGCAAATGGATTTGTTAAGGCGCTGAGGCCGGGCGCTTTGTCTCACTGAGGTGAACGTGAGCGTTTGATGATCAGTATTACGGCGCTGTAAGTGAACCGGATTTACTCATTAGTGGATCAGCTGGTGCTTAGTTTCTTGGTACATCATGAGGTGTTTAACAGTGAATCGCGTTAAATGACTTTTTGCTCTCTGTGTCGCATTAGAAGCCCCTGACTGCAGCTCATATACTACGTTTCATTCATAAGCATAAATCAATTGCCTGTGGAGGTGGAAAAACATCAAACGTCGACTTTCTTTCCCCCAAAAACGGTTAAAAATGAACAAGAATGATGCTCATTTGAGCCTTGGTTACCTCTATTACAACATCAGAAATGTCATTACCTGGCACTCTTCACAAACTAATTCAATCAAAAAGGCCCTCCGCCCGATCCACTGCAATCTAAATGTGATTCCACTGTGAAGAAAGCTCCTCTAAAGGGTTCACATCCTTCATCAGCTTCAATCAGAGTGTGTGTGTATGTGTGTGTTTCTGTGTGTAATGGGGCTAATTTTCAGTTAGCCTGAACTAGCCCTGATCTCCTGAGGACAAAGCGTGCAGTCTGCGTGTGTTTCTGCAGTTTAGCTGACCTAGTCTCCGAACATTAGTCTGGTTGGATGCTCCACAACACATGGAGAGAGAGAGAGAGAGAGAGAGAGAGAGGGAGAGAGGGAAAATGAATGACATCATTGCCTTCTGGTTGGAGTGGATCTGGGTTCAGCTGGACTGCAGCGGCATAACAGTATGATGTCATTCTGGCCTACAGGCCCTATATACACACACACACATACACATACATGCAAACACACACACACACACACACACACACATATGCACACATACAGTATGCACACTTAACATACATACTCACATACTCCTACATGCACTGCCCTGTAGATGTATGAGGTTCCATTTGCATACTGCACTATAGCACGCACTCAAACACACACACACACACATACACACACACACACACACACACTACACATTAACTAACACTCACCCAATTAAGCACTCTGTTGGAACAATGAACGAGGCGCTGCTCTCTCGCTATGAGCCCAAGCATTTATTAGGTTTGTGTGTGTGTGTGTCTATGTGTGTGTATGTGTGTCATCCAGGAGAGAGAAAGAAGGGGGATGGAGGTTGGAAAATCCCTGGCAGCAGCTCCTCAGCAGCATGTCTTATTTCATCGACTTTCTTGTAGAGAGGAAACATGACATTGCGAGGGATTACAAACAACCGCACGGAAACCAGAAAACTCACAGGCCCCCTCTTCGCTCTCGTTCATGACATGGCAAGAGGTACAAAGGGGGAAATCAAACAGGAGACTCAGCATAACGTCATGACAAGTGACCAAACGTTTCCCACCACCGCTGCGAATGCGGCCTCAGTTGAAAAATGGTAGTCTGGATGCTGTAAATCTTGAGCCAAAGGAGCCCGGCGAGGGGATTTTAAGGAGAGGTTGCGCTCTCTGGCCAAACCTGACTGCTCTGATGCCAAATTACTGTCATCTGTCACCAAAGCACCACGCCTGAGAGACACTGATACATAATACCGGGTTCAATAACAATACCTGACACTACCTTATCATTTGCGGGCCTTCAAAATGTCACTGGTGTCCTCTGAGGGAGTTGTGGAGGTATTCTGACGCCTGTCCTCACAACACACCTACACGGCTACACCTGTTTTTCTGGTTAATCCAACCAGCATGCCTCGGTTGTCATCCCTGATGATGTCAGCGCCTAGTTAACAACATAGCAATGCAGATAAGGTGCATGCCCGTAAACTAGATGGGCGCCGAGTTTAGCCAAAACTCTCTTCTTTCTATTCTGCCTGATTCCACGCTTATCTGGTTTATTTACGCCTCATTTTTTCAGTACTTGCATGTAACATGTGGGACGTCCTGATGGCTCACATGGTCTAAGGCACAAACCATGCACTGGACTGAATCTGACCATTACTGTCACATTCCACAGTGTACAGTGTATGTGCTGTCTAAAAATGCAGGTGTGCCAATAAAACTGTAAAAAAGTGTCATTTATAGGCTAAATGTACACAAGGAACGCCTGCAGGGAGTTAGTTATCATAGGTCCTGCTCTGCACTGAATGTATAAATGTAATTCCAGTTCCATGCTTTGCTCTGCTAGACAATAATATTGTTTACAGCGTGTAGTAAATGTCATTGATTTTTTCATCATCCACGAGGCAATCGGTTTATGGCTCGACACTGATAGCTTCCATGCACTAACCAACACCGTACACTCGCTGCAACTGCTCCGTGGACAGAGAGGGGGAAAAAACTGACTCTACATTAGAAACAATGGGGACTGAACACTGACGGGAATAATTAAGTCCTAAAGGCAAAGGCAAAACTAAAGGCACATGTTGTCATCCGCCCTGCACGGGCTCAACATCTCTTTTCATCTGATCCTCATTTAGCGGGTTCAGTGAGGCACTAAGCGGCATTACAACCTGGGCAAAAGTCCACCTACACCAGCAGGGCCACACTGTCCAGTTTCCATCAGAGGCAAAGGTTATTGTGCAGATAATCCCTTTTGTGTGTGGAGCCCGGCGGCTGCATGTTGTCGGTGTGCAGGCAGCGGTGGTGTCACCCAACTGGCCGACCCAGGGCGTAGAGTTTCATTCCAAAACTAAATGCTCATTATTTGAAACAGAAACTCGAATGACATATTGGGCTGGCGTACTTATGCGCTATTATTTGGGTTTTTATTATTACTGAATATTTCTTATAATTATTGAATATTAATGAAATCATAAACTTTAAGAGAATATGTTTTAGCTTGATACTGGCTTGCATCAACATTTTTTTAATTTCAACGCCTTGCATTTCTGAAATTTTTAGTAAATATTAAGTGATTTTCAAGGACCGGAATGAAATCCTACAGTGACTGGAGATCAGAGTGATGTGTCATGCTGCTTCCCTTCTTCCCTGAGTCACTCACTCCCACCCATAACATCAATGGCCCTGAGGACCGTTTCACCCTCTTCTCGCCAATAATTTCCATTAGGGCAGCTGGCAATACAGACAATAACGTCTTGCTCTGACTTTCGTGTTATCTCTCTCTTTTTCTTTCCTTTCTGGCTCAGCAAGCCGACAGCAATCAGCCATCGAGGGAACAATATATTCATACCATACCACTCCACATCAAATAGAAGCAGAATAATCAGGGCAGCACTGGGAGTAAAAGACTTCCTCATCCTTCCTCCTCTTTGTTTATTACCTCTCTTTATGGCTGCTGGCGTGCATACACTGTTGACATTAATCTGGCCTACATTTCAGCCACCTCCTCTTCAAGTCTGCAATATTATTTCCTGTAAATGATTCAATTTGCTCTAAAATATTAACCAAAAGTCTGCGCTCACTAGAGCTTGCATTCAAGCCTGATGAATGCTGCTTTTAAAGCTGAAATGGGGTTAAGCGTTAGTCCTAAATCCCTGCTACATCTACTGCCTAATCTGTGTTTAAAGAGTAGCTGCCAGGTTTAAACAATGGAGGGAGAAAAATTTTACAGTCATGCACAGCAGCACCTTGTAAAGGATAAACTCCTACTTCCACCGAAGCCCTGGGTGCTGCAGCGAAAATAGCTCACGTCTGCCACACACGGAGACACACACACACACACATGCACACACACACGCCTCTACTTGGTGTCAAGTTTTGCCAGTCAGCTATGGTGACATGTCAAGTCCAGGGAAACAACATGCAGCGGGAGGAAGAGGAGGGTGAGGAGAGGATTAGTTAGTGTGTTACCATTGCAGAACTGAAGCAGGGAGGAGGTGTCATACAGGCTGCTGTAGCTGGAAAACCCGTCCTCCATTCTCGACTTCTGCCTGTGCCGCTCCTCTGTTATCCACCGCTCCTTTGCTCCCCTCTCTCTCTCTCCCTCTCTCTCTCTCTGGTGACTCCCCTCCGTTAGTTTATCGTTCACTTGGCGGCCAAGGCGCTCCCTCCATTCACTCTCCACGGGTCAGGCTCCCTGTGTGAGTCACCATGGCAACCCATTCACTCAGATTATGTCATGTGAACTCCAACCCCTCTCGTCTCCTCTTCTTCCCTCTTCCTTGGCTTTTTTTCCCCCCTCCTCTCTCCTGAGGGGAAAAAAAAAAACCTCCCGAGTCCTGAACTACACCAGCAAACACTCCCTGAGGAATGAAGGGCAGACAAAGTGCATCGGAGAGAGAGGGAGAAAGAGACAGAGAGAGAGAGAAGTTGAGAGGCTGCTGGTGGTTTGTTTTCCCCCCGTTGCTCGTCTCCTCTCCTCCTCCCTTCCTTCTCCTCCCTTTTCCACTCCCTCTGTCCTCTTCAATCCGTCTTCTGTCCTCAGCAGCAGCAGCTGTGTGTCGTTAGAGTGAGCGCTCTCACTGATCTCCAGCACAAAAACAGCTTTAAGAGGGCTTGAGCTGAGAGCGCAGGCAGGCAGGCAGGCAGACAGACAGGCAGGCAGACAGGCAGGCAGGCAGTCAGGCAGACAGACAGGCAGGCAGGCAGTC
>OMLF01041745.1:1885-25134 GCA_900302615.1 Holocentrus rufus | reverse complement strand
CTGCTCCCTCCTCTTCCAATCTCGTCCCATCCTCTGTTTTTAAACTCTCAAAACTCGCTGTTCGCGCACCTCTCCCCTTATCGCTCCCTCGCTCGTTAAACCTTAAAAACCTCACCGTTTCCAATTAACGGCGAATCACTGCAGGTTTGGCCCTTGGGTAATAAACGTGCTATTTGGGTGTCATTGAGTTTGACATTCCACATTTAGCCCCCTGTGTCCTCTAGTCATGCTTTAATCCTGCCATGTTCAGAGACATGATTTAGGAATAGCATAATGACCATTACTTTTAACAGCACATAAAACAGATAGCTCTAACCATGCCTTTTAATGGACCGAAAGGCAATTATACAGTTATTAAATATGCCTAATTACAAGACTGCAGAAACACTTCCACTGCATGAATAATAGTTATTTTGCACAACCAAATTTTCAAGAAATGTAATGGAGTATGCATGCTGTCAGGCTATTTATAGTGAATACTTAAAAAGTGACTTTGTGTCCTTTAAGCAGCAGCTGCATGTTATTCTAAATCCCGATGTAATAAAGAGGCTATGCAACCTCTAGGCAGTTAATGTGGGGGAGTCTGTATCTGCGTGAACCTCTTCCATCAAAATTAAGTGTCGTTAACTGCTTTATAAAGCCAGTTAAAGGCTTTGAGTCCACAGCTTATGGTCCAATATTGTCATTTTTTTTACCATAAGCCATTGCCTGTCAGCTATTTTTTGCCTAATTAACAATTTGCCTTCTTCTGCTCCCCTGAGAGAACAGTAGGAAAAGTACCGTACTGCTCTGACCTCTCTGTGTTCCCCCACCAGCCGCTTTTATTCCTCCAAATGAGCCGGCCCGGTCTGTTGCACTGAGGAGAGAGAGGCAGCATGGGAGCTGAGCGAGCAGCGGGAGCCACAACCTCACCTCAAACGCTGTGCATTCAGCATGCCAGATATACTTTGTCGTTTATTGACCGATTATTTTACTTCCATACAGTGGGACATTCACACAGAAAGCCCATATACTCAAAAAAAAAACAAACAAGAAAAAACACAAAAAACATAAAAGAAAATAATTATACTTGGTCGGCTGTCAATGAAAATATTTTTGAGTCCTCCTTAGGCTACATAAACAAAACTCTCTCTTGCATGAAGTTTCCACAGATGTCAACATGAAATATGAGAAAGGATGAATACTGTTATCTAAGCTTTGGCTTGTGCAGCATCTGCTGTACAACTCAATACAACGGTCTGTCCAAATCTTTCAACCTGATTTACAACATATTTTAAATACCTGGTCTGGACTACTACAGGCTCGGAAAATTGAAGACCCTCGCTATCCTGCACACAAAACCACTGTATCAAACAGTGAAGCGCCAAGGCATCTGCACCCAGAACCAATTTGCTCTTTAAATGCATGATTGAAATCTGGCATGATGTTACGGCTTCTTTCTTTCTCTATTTCCCAATTTGTTCTCACAACACTAGAAAAAAACAAAACAAAATAAAACAAAAGAAAGTGCCTGCTCTCCTCTGAAATATGACACAGCGACTATACAAGTTTGTACTGATGACCTTGCAGTGACATGGATCCACATTGGGAGAGGAGCTGGACTGCCAGGGTGGTTATCAGCTCTGATCGATTTTCCGTGTTTTTTTTTTTTTTTTTTTTTTATAAGCCCCTTAGTTGTTTTTTTTCTTCCGTCTCTCCTACTCAAATTTATTTTTTCTCTTTTCATTCTAGGTCTCCCTGCTTTGTATTTTATCACTTATCCACTAAACTAACTCTTTGACCCTGTCTTCAGCTAAGTCAACAGCCAATGAATTGGGATGTCAGATAACTCTATTATTATGGCTTATCTTATTACTATTGATGAGGTCATTGGGATTGTGTTTAGAAGTGATAATGCCAATAATGATAATTTAGACCTGAGGAATGGGGTCAAGAGGAGAGAGAAAGGACAAGGGACAAAAGATGGAAATAGATTCAGGACACGCTGACTGCGTGGGAACTTCAGGAAGAACATGTGACCTCCATACACACATAGACACACACGCACACAGGCACACACACAAACAAACACAGCCACTTAACGGGGACATTTTTAGCAGACAGTGTTGTGATCTACACAGGTCTGTGTCCAGCTGTGAGGGTCAGGAGTGGGTCATGTAGCCGTCACACAGCCATGATGACCTTTAAGTCAACCCTGGATACTTCTGTGGGCTCAGAGAGAGAGAGAGAGAGAGAGAGAGAGAGAGAGAGAAAGCAAGAGGTAATTCAAGGGGAAGGCTGAGCCATGCACCATAACTTCACAGATAATTGGATGTTCCAAAAACTAAAGAGTTAGGAGTCTAAGACTGAGGCAAGTGGAGGATCAATGCTATGCATAATAACATGTACAGTACTTAGGCAAGCTGAGAAAGAGAGAGAATGATCGCACTGGTAGCTAAGGAATGTATAAGCACAGAGGATGAGCACAGCAGGTCAATTGCAGCCAGATATTTTACTCAGGGCCACAAAACCCACCTCCCGAATGCACCCACTGCGCAGAGACATGATGAATAAATTCCTCTTAGCTGGATAAATGCCAGAGGAAGGAAGAGGTGTTGAGCAATTTCCCACAGCATAATTGGCCACCTTGTTGGATTGTTGCGTTTGAACTTTAGGCATTAAACTGACACAGAAGCCGGCATAGTGGGGTCCTCTGTGACAAGGGAGCATGTTCAGTGTGTTGTTCAAGGAAGTTCGGACAAGACGAGGAGCTGCTGATGAACACATTGGCCTTTTATGAGGAAGCTAACCCAAAAACATTTAAGAGATGCTCTCTCTAATTGTTAGAACATTATGCAGATTAAACACCTTGATTTAATACTAGTTAGCTTCATATCATGATTTGGGTGAATACTGAAATTTTAAACCAACCTATATAATGACAACAATCTGAAACTTAAATGTAAAGCTAACGACATAAGCCTGTTAGCTGCTACGGCATCATGCCACCTTCTGCCTTGTTGAAACAAAATAATAAAAGATTGCTTCAAAACTGTTTTTATATAACTTTGCTGTTACATTAACACCAACGCTGAGCTAGCCAAGCCATTTATTTCCATTTTGCAAGTTCACACTGTCCACATGGATCAAGCTGAATAACGTTAGCCAAATCAGCTAGTATAGCTAATGTGGCCAGATTTTTTATATATTTTTTTATTTTGAGAGCATATCACTTCCTAAAGTAATTATATCTACATTTTATTTTTGGCCAGTGGTCATTGTGTAAGCAAGGTAATATACTCTCAGGTGTGCATTGCAAGGTTGTGCAGGCAAACAACCATTCAATGAGAACTGGAGGGTGGTTGCCTCTGTTTAGTCCATTAACTAGTGGATAAGCTCGTATTTGCAATTCTGAGGTGCAAACAATGTCCAATTTGCATGATAGAAGAGCATATGACTCATTCTATCTAGCAATTTTGTGTAACTTTGTTTTTCAGCTTTCCCTCCTTCCATAGCTTCTTTGTGCAACCATTTTGTGCCCACATTACTCTCTTACTCTCTTCTCCCTCTACCACTTCATGAAAGAGTGTCATTAATGCTTCAGTTTGACAGCTGAGTCACAGGCAGAGTGAGCAAGGTTGCCACGCATTCACATCATGGCAGAACCACCCCATGTACAGACTTCCAAAGACAAAACAAAACAAAGTAAAGCAAAGATCTATGGAAAAATATACAGAGAAAAAGAAAAAAAAAACACAGAGAGAAAAATGAACATGGACAGGGAGATGAGACTGCTTTGTTGTTGAAAGAAATCATATCGCTCAGCCCAAAAACCTCCAAAATCCAGAGACTGGGAACAAACACCAGACTTTGGCTGTCCCCATCTGTCACTTGGTTTCTCTTTCAAGTCAAATTTGTCTGTCTGGCTGATCTTGTCAAGATCTTGGCCTGAGATCAGTAGATGGGAGGTGTGGGAGCTCCAAGGAGCCAAAAGAGTGAGTGGTGCCTCATTTAGCACAGACCGTACCCTTATAGGTTCTCTTGGGGAGGTATGCATGAAAGAGCTTGCTGGAAGAAAATCTTAGGTCATATCAGATCAGTCTGATAGAGGCAATCACTCAGCTCCTCCCCACAACCCCATGCTCATGTCAAATGCATTCCCTTTATCAGATTCCCAGGATACCCTTGGGGCATCACTGTGACAACCAGAATGCAATGGATCTAAATCAAGCAAGTTTTCGTTCCTTGTTTGTTTTAGTAGAACACTTTCCTTCTGCGTACTCTAACAAAACAACAATACCAATCATAAAGAAAATCACTGAACGATTTCAAGAAGGAAAAGAAAACACATTCCAGATGTACATTAAATGGTTCCATACTGTGAAACCACTCAATTTGTCTGGGACTGCCACTTGTCCTCAACTTTTTTAAATTTTTTTATTTTTTTTTCACTCCATTCTTTTCAGTCTATTCGCTGAGTACAAGTCAGCTTTTTCAATTTGTTCAGTGATTGTGTCCTTCAGAAGTCTAGGTTTTCCAGTTATTGGGTTTTTGGATTCTTTTGGGATTCTCCAATGAGCCCTCAGTGCCAGCTGTCCTCTTCCTGCTGTTTGTTTGTAAGTCTTTAAATCCTTGGACAGAGGAAATTTGAAATAGTGTCTTAACTCAAGAGTCGCCAACATGAAAAGAGCACACAGTGCGGTCCGTAGCTTTCAATTTTTGGACCGTGATTGCCTGGAGATCCCAGCTCAGCTTGGTGTCTTTGAGGGGGCTTAGTTAGTAGCACTTGGTGAAATGAAGGCTAGCTCTTTTCTGGCTTCATCTTCCCTTGAGGGTGGTGTTCAAGCTAAGGCAAATGTCATGTTCAGCTGAAGACAGACAGTGACTTAAGCTTTCAGGACGAAAAAGGCCACTTTAAAGTAATAATCTGACATTTTCATAGAAGTAAATGTCTGTTTTACTGCTTCCTATATCCTAAGTGATATAACTCAGTCGTGATCCAACCAGCGCTCAGTTCATAAAAGCTTTCACAGTTGCTGCATTTGTTGTTTGAAATACTCAGAGATGAGCAGATTTTTCCTCTGGCACACGGGGAGTGACACGTTTTCTGTTTCCAGCAACAGCGACTTGTTTGGACTAAACAGAAGAACTGAGCCGTTCGCATGAGCAGTGACAGCCGCCATGGCTGAGAAAACAAAGAAAAGAGTGCTACATAGAGAAGCTCAAACATCAGGAACGACAAAACAGAAAAAATGTGCGGAAGGTGAGCATGCTAAAAATTAAAGTGACCATCTCTGAGGCAAAATGAAAGTTAACATTGGCATTAAAGAAAAAAAAATAGCCTCAACAACATTAACACTTCAAAAACAGGGATCAGTGTTTTATGTATTTTCATTATCCAGCGGATAGCCAAAAGGTAATCTACTGACGTCACTATGTCATAGTTCAGGCACAGCTACAATAGCATTTAATAGGAAAAAATATTCAATGATCTAAGTTTACTGTTTTCTTGGGGCTAGCAGCTGTAATCGTTGCAGTAAAAATGTAACTAAAGAATTATCACATTATTGTGTAAAGTTGTTTGATATATTTATCTGGTAAAGATATTAATGTGTCTATAGACTTGGCTGCTTCAGTCTCAGTAGAACAGGCCATGTTGGTTTGCTGCAGTCAGTCCAGTGATGTCAAACTGCTGGAAACTCCAAAACAAAGACTATTTATCACCAAAAATGTTTCCAGAATTTAAAGAATGAAAAGAAGAAACTCTTTTACATTACCACTTTAACTTTTCAAAAGAGTAATTTTTCAAAGCTTCATATCTAAAAATGTTAGCGTCTGCATTCATAGCTTAATATGATACATTTAAATTTTAAACTAACTGCGTTGCATCAGATTTCATCAGATATTAACTTCAACAACCCTGCTATGTGAGATCGTGGTATTTCATATTTTGTAAATCATAAAAACATGGATGAGCTTTCTGTATTAGTTATGCCTGAGTAAAAATTACACATTAAACTGTTACACACTGCTGGAATAGTGTTCTGTATTGGGTTTATGAAAACGGATGAAAACACACATGCTTTGCACCATGAAATTGCCCCTGTCAGTTGTAGTTACAAGAGAACAAAAGCTTTTCGTAACATACATAAGGTTGCTCTTTTAAGGGAATGTGCCATAGCACTAACAGTCATTTAAAAATGCACTTATTCTGAGCCAAATACAATATTGCAGACTTGAGTCTGGAAGGTCAATAAGTGAACTGTCAGCTTAGGTTAGATCACAAGAAGGCAGTTTGGCATTGTTTAAGGGTGACTGTATGGGAAGGGATTGTCGGACACTGGTCAAATGTAGCGGCACCAATGTATAACCTACCTTGCGCTATTTGATTACAAGACCATTTTAGGGTTGCAGCTGAATATGTCTCTGCAGTCAAAGTGGAGCTGATAAGCTGAACTATTCAAGCATGAGTGCAGACCATGGAAAGGTTTTAAAGCCAGCCTGCTGTTCCTCACCAACAGCCCATCATTTACATAGCAGTACTCTCAATCCCCATGCCACCCTCAATAAGAATCCGCCAATGACGGGAGATCCAAAGAATGCATTCCGCCGCCAAGCCAATTTTTTTTTCCTATTACATCTGACCAGTTGTAATGTGCATTATGCTAATTTCAGATGGTGGGCATAAAGGAAAGAGAGGGGCCTTGGTGTGTTCTTAATGAGACACTATGCCCCATTGGATAACGCCTGCTGCTTGCAATTCAAAATAAGGCAGCTGATAAAGGGCGTAAGACAAACATGAAACAGAGAGATGTACCCATGTCCATCCTGGGAGTTTAGGTGTGATAAATGCTTCCCTGATTGCATCAGGACAGGATGTAAATGATCAGTGGGGTTTTGGAGTTTGATTTATATTTTGTGTGAATGTGTGAGGTGAATACTGAAAGGTGAAACCTCCCAAAGTGCAGCTCCACAGTGCTTTCCTGCTCTCCTCATTGAGCATTATTAAAATATTGTGGAAGTGACATCAGATAAAAATGACTTTCTTTTTTTTTTTGCAAACGCGAATCAAAAATGACAGACGGCATATCTCCAACCTCAGTGTCAACCTCTCATACAGACATTTAGGCGATCAATTCTGTTTTCTATGGCTCCTTATCGTTTTTCATCAGCCCAGAGAGCAGAGAAATGACATGTCCTTGTGCAGTTGCTCACTGATTGCGTCGGCTCTGCTGTCGCCGTTTTGGTAGCAGTTTTTTTTTTTTTTTTTTAATCGGTGACAGTGATTCTACCAGTATGAACTGAACTGTGTGATTGCTGACAGCTCTCCGACTGATAACTTCCACCACGGAGAGGAGAGTGCATCTAAAATCTCACGTCCAATACACAAGCCGACCACACTAAATATTGCATCAGGAATTTAACAATTTACTGGTCTCTCACTCC
The DNA here is from genome assembly GCA_900302615.1 of Holocentrus rufus. Lineage (NCBI taxonomy): Eukaryota > Metazoa > Chordata > Actinopteri > Holocentriformes > Holocentridae > Holocentrus > Holocentrus rufus. The sequence goes on along the minus strand of OMLF01041745.1, from coordinate 17,709 downwards.
AGACAAATCCATGCCAGGTGGTTATTTCACACATAGGCAGCAGAAAGGGCTTGAAATAGACTTTTGGTGAAATATGTTCCTATTTCAGGAGCAGATATATGACACCTACATGTGGATTTATAGGCAGGGATGGGGTTTTGGGGATCGTATTTTCTCATAGATCCTCTATGTGATCTTGTATCGATTTTTACCCTGACTCCGCTTCCCTTTCACCAGCTTTTTGGAAAGAAAAAAAACTTTGGCGAACAAAAACTTATGACAAAACAAAATGAAAATGCATGGCAAAGTTGTGAAGCATGTAAAAAAATGAGTGTACTCAGAGATAATACACACACACACACACATATATATATAGATATAAATTATTCAGCTTTCTCTTCCCTCTCTATTCATTACTTTACACTGAGTAGTACTTGAAAATGGATCATCTATTAAAGCGATAATAATAAAACACATCATCAAGCTGTATATGAAACATTCACAAGTGCCTTTACAAAAATACGTTTATCCTCTGGCTGTGCCATGTCCTATAAATGATATTGATGGAAGCACTATCTCTCAACTCAACAGGAGTCTTGGGATATTATATTCTCAAGAACCACACTGGTAATGGAGATGGGTACAAGGAACAAGATGACGCATTGCATTATTTCTGACTCCCGTTTTCTCAGTCTCATTATTCTATTTAACCTCCCGGATGGAACAAAACACCTAATACATTTTTGATGCCATGCTTTTTGTTTACCACAGAAGTTGAGCACTGGGACATAATGTTTTTCTATTTTTCCGCCACAACCGCTCTTCTCCATTGATTTATCCTGGCCTGCATGACTGTGCTTTGTTCTCTGCACCTTTTATTCTTCTTGTATTTTCATGAATGTCTGTCCTGTGTGGAATTAGGTTCTCGGTGCAGCACAGTTTTGATTGGGCATTTTTAACAAGCTAAGCTGCACCACTTGCTCATTCATAATGCAGACAGAGCTCTATATGAAGTTTATTGTCCTCAACGCCCTACCAAAAGCTGTTTAATAGTTAATTATGCCTGCGATTTACCATAGGCAGGATTCACACTAATCAAACCTGACGTGGCTCATCACCTGCAAACAAAATACAGTCCAAACCCGGCCACTGTGGATTTACATTTTATTTAATTATCTACACCTTCTGTAACTGAGTGGTTGCCAGGTACACAATAATGATCCATCTAATGGCTACCTGTGGGTCAGCAGGCCAGCCCTCATGTGGATGCGGCTCTAGTTAAGCTGGCAGCTGAGAGGCAGGGAAGCCCTCATTAGGAATCCAGCCTTTGAGTCCCACCATGTCTGTCAGTGGCAAGCGACCATTAAAATCCATCAGTCAAATATTGCGATATGTCAGGGGAGCGTTACAGCTGTGAAGCCCCGGGAACCTGGGGGACAGATGAAGGACATGGCATACTTTCATGTACCTGGATGCATGAACAAACACAGACCGGATCACGTGAACAAACCTGATTTTATAGTTTGGGGTGATCCGATTACAAGTGGACGGCTGAGACAGATCGGCGCTCACACCTGGCGTTATCATGTACAGTATCTCACATGCTTTCTCAAGTGTCCACTTCTGATCGGATTTGTGATTGATCCCGGATCATCAGAAATCCTTTTTTCCTGGGCTTTTATCACTTTGATTCATCTGTTCCTTATCGCATCTCCCTCGTGTCCCTTCCTCGGAATAAAGGAAGAAATTGTTCTATGGGGTTACAAAACTTACATTTTAGGAGTCTGCCAATTAATTAACTTTTGTTATTTTAGACTGGGAGAGACCCAAGAAGTGGGGGATTTGGATAGGACTTGTTGTCTTAAAGGGTCAGTTGGGGTTTGTTGAAGTGGGGTTGAATGAGGTATTTAACCATAGTCAGTGTCTTAGCTGCAGTAGATGGAGGACGGTGCGCCCACCCAGTTGCCAGGGCAAGTTGTCCTGTCTGCTTCTCCAAACTGCACTGACTATGGTTAAGTACCTCATACAACCCCACCTCAACAAACCCCAACTAACCCTTTAACAAAACTCTGCTTTCACATAAAAGCGCTTGAGAAAAAAAAAAAAGTAATGAGCTGGCATGACCTCTCAAGAAAGCAGGCCATCCTGAAGGAAGGCCCAGTGGTTTGAGAAGTGAACATTTCATGAAGCTCAGCCGCTGCAATATCATAACTTGCTTAAACTCCCAGGTGCCATTTAGCTCCGGGCATGCCTGAGGAAATGTCTTGCTGCTCTAGTTTGCTCTGGCAAATCCATCACATCTGTCCCGCTCCGAGATGATGCCAGGTTTCAAGCCTCTGAGTATTTGTTGCTGTGGGTCGAAAATATTGTCAGGTGTTCTTAAAGTATGTGTGTGTGCGTGTGTGTGTGTGTGTGTGTGAGACCTGTTCCACCTTTCATTTATTTTGATTTTGCTGGCGGAGCGGAGAGCGATCAGGGGTCCTGTTGTTGCTGAAGGAAGTCATTCAAACTGTGACGGCCCTCAGAGAATCATACACCATGCGCATACACACACACACACACACACACACACACTCTGTTTCCTGCAACCTGCAGGTCTTTTATTCATTAACTTAAAACTGCAGCTTCACCCAGACCTTTTTCCCTCTGATTGTTCTGTTCTGCAGACTCTTGGAACAAACCCCGGCAACTTTTAAATTTGTTTTAGCTGTATGAATTCATTGTGGCATTTTCCTGTTTTTTCCTTGTTTAAGTTCATCCGAGGAGTTAATATTTCTCCAGGAATGTCCCAGGCTCCGTTATCAGACAATTACAGTGAATAGGGGTAATATCTGATTTAATTCCGGTGGTAATGACTAATGGGAAGTCCCTGCAGCCTGCTTTCATGGCCGCCTGACCCCCCGGAGCATTCTGATTGGTGTGAGCGCGCGGAAAAGGGGGAATGGGAAATTGGCAAACCGAGAGAAACAGCCCTTGAAGTTGTAATGGAGAGAAAGGCCGTCATCACAGCGAAATAAAGTTAATTCACACCAGGATCTGAAACAGAGCGGAAAAAAGCAGCATGAGGCCAGGGTGACACAGGGTGGACAGCTATTTCGCCCGGCCTTGAAAACTTTATTTCCAAAGACCAACAATGTCTAAATTTAGGAAGAACTTTTCCCGGCAAAGTTAAATTTTATTTCATATTAAATCAAAGGGGAAGTTGATGGGATAATCAGTTGATTCAGACACAGACATAATGAAACAGAGACCAGTAAATCACCATGTAATGTTGCATAGTAAGGTGATAAATACAATAGAAGCAACAGGAGAATCAACCTTGACTTCTTTTCCTCCCATAAATCTTCCTGACTTGCTTTTTTTTTTTTTTTTTTTTTTTTTTAAGAGCCCTGCTGACTTGACATGGCAGCTTTGTAGAGTGGTGAGGCAGTCACGTTTCACTGCTGCTGTTTTGTAGCAACACATTACCCAGCAGCCCTGCTGTATGAGACTCAGAATGCACGTCTTGCTGGTATCGCCTGTGGAGAAGTGATGACGGTAAAGAGAAGCCCCCATGGTCCCTGATTGATGATTTACGGGGCAGGAAGTGCCACACAACAATGAATTGTCATTTTCGGGCGAGTACCCTGTGTGTATGTGTGTGCGTGAACTACACACACTCACATAAATGCATGTGTGCATGTGAGTCTGCGTCTGCCCGCATATAAGCGTGTGTGCATGTATCTGTGTGCATATGTGTGCGTTCACAGTGTACGTGCATGTAAGTGCACACATGTACATCTTTGTGTGCATACAAATCAGTGTGCATGTGTATATGTAAGAGCATATGTGCATCCATATTTATGTGTTTGTGTGAGTGTTTGAAAGAGAGATGAGGCAGTTATAAAAAAAAGCTGAGTTATGCGTCTGCTCAACTTGAATGAGTGTACTGTGCTTGTGTTCATGAATATATGTGCATATCAGTGTGTGTGTGTGTGTGTGTGTGTGTGTGTGTGTGTGTGTGTGTGGACTTGGTCTGAACTGGCTCTGTTAAGTCACTCAGTCTGAGGCAGTGTCTGCGACTCTTAGCCAGGAACATTGCAGAGAAATAAAGACGTAACTATCTGCCGTCCCCTCAGTTCTTTATTACACATCACACCTTGACTGTGGCCAATTTATGAACTCAGCATATTTAAAATAGGTCTGCGACACAGAGATTCATTCTAAATTCTCACTGTGCTTAGTGACTCAATTTCATTTTTTCAATGTGCACAAGGCTTTAAAATATAATCTATTTTGATCTTTCTTCAGGCTGTTAGACAAAGACAGAGGGTTATATGACTACCACATGTATAGTGCATCATGAGGGAATTAATAAGGAATTATAATGCACTCACAATGCCTTGTAATCACACTGATGGCCACTGAGTTCCACTGGAAGAGCTGGGGATTATGTGCCTCGCTGATGTTTCTGTCTAATCGTCTATTAGAAGTTGTCTGACAAGGGTTATAAATGCATAACAGCTTGTATTTTAATATGACACACTGCATGCTACAAACACACATGAAATAATTATGAGGGCTCATACTGAAACGATCCATGCAGCATCGTAACTTATTACTGTCTCTCAAGTCAAGTGAAATGCACAATAATACATTTTAAATAAGCCATATAACATGGCAAGATGCCACTAGACCCTTTATGTGAAGTGGAGTGCTTTCTAATGCATTCAAAGCGATCTTGAAGAATCATTTTTTCTTTGTTGTCAAGTAAAGTGATAATGTAGAGTAATGGAATAAAACATGCAACATTTGAAGCATTAAAAATACAACATTCATAAGATGCTTGCACATGCAATTTGTTATGGTTTATAATGTTTGTGCTGACATAATGCATCAGTAGGTAAATGTGTGTAAGCTATAATTCATTAGGAGTGCCTTATAATGCTTCAGAACGCCCTTATGATGTACTATTTATATTGTTAATGGTCTAATCTAGCTCTGACTCACAGGTTTTGGCATAAATACTCTCTTCCATTTATTGATGTTGGAAAACCTTCAACTTCCTGGGCAATCAGTCTACATCATGAAGTGTGCAGATCTAATCACACACCATTACCCAACCGCCTCTGCTATGTTTTGAAAAATCTACAGCTCCTGCAGGACTGTCTATGGAGTCTCTTTATGCAAGCTGCACTCAGGTCACTGTTTAATTTAAGAAAGTCTACTGGAGGCAGAATCATTAGTAGCTTATAAAACAAGCAAATGTGATGTAGGTGTTTTCTTTTTCTTTCTTTTTTTTTTAAGGCTAAATGGCTAAAACATGCGCCACAGTGAATTAACATCTCCCTTCCTTTTCCACCTGGTCGACTGGAAAACCATTTGAACATGAATGAGTTCATTTAAGCCTAGTAGACAAATATTTATGGTTGCTCCTTGCACCCATGTGAGAATTTATTCTGATGGACTTCTCATCCCTGCTTTAGGGTCTGGCTAGTTATAAGTTGTGCTCGGGGTACCTGCATTTGAAAAGCCATGATGGAGAGGCTTCCTCCTGTTTCCATTAGTGTGCATTTGTTGCCAAGGTGACTGTATGCATACAGCAGCCTCAGCAGGGGCAACTTCACTCAGTCCTCATGCTTCTCATCCACTGCCAGACGAATTTCAGACATTAGGGATGGGAAGTTTATTTATTTTTAACCATTTTCATATATCTAAGGAAAGTGTCATTTCTATGTTTTTCCCCACAGTAGCCTCCTTCACACCTGGGAACACACCTAGTACAACCATCTTCAACTGTTGATCAGCTGGAGCAGCTCCACTCAAGTAGTTGGGAGTTAAGAGCCTTGCTCAAGGGCAACTAGACAGTAGTTATTCATTCACTTTCACTCCTCTAACCTCGAGGTTGCCACCACTGCCAGGCCATGTTGTGTTTGGATAGTGAGTGTATGTGCACCTGTGAGTTTATCACACGCATGAATGCATGCCATAGTTACACAGGTGCATGTTTGTGTTTGCTTAGATTTATGCCTGAAAGCATGGATCCTGGCCTTGTGAGTATCCAGCTGAATGGCCAACAGAGAGTGGAAATGTGTATTTAATGCATTCATAAATTCTTCATTTTGAACTTACGTTGATCAAACAGCTTACCTCTGGAAATTTAGACAAGAAATGATCTAAAATTGGGAAATGACATTTCCAGGAAAACAAATGCCAAATTTTTGCCTGATAAATCCATTTTTGCCCAGGGATTCATCAGGAGTGGAGAGCGTGCATGGTCCTGAAATGCTGATCAGCAGTGGCTCCCCTGGGAGAGCAATTAAGAGGCGGCTTTTTAGCACTCAGCACTTTGTGCCATAAAGTTAAGTACACTTTGCATGGTGTGACTATAGCTATTAAGGCTGTGTTGCTAATGCTTTCATAACAAGCTAGGAACAAGCTGGAGTAGTGCAATATATGGTTTTCCACATTCATAGTGTAAATTTTGCAGTTTTTTGCTATGCACCGTGTACAACACATCCCTCGGTTTTCCATGTAATTACATTTAAAATGCAAACTGAATTTATAACACTTCCATATCGCAAATGCCTTTCACTAGTCTGTTCAAACATGCAGTACATGAAGACTGAGGGTCTATCTTTTTGTTCTTGAAACATTTTTATTTACATGCTTTTGCAGGATTATCTCCCGGTGGAGACTTGTGTCCGGCGGGTGTCGGTTGACTGACAGGATGCAGAGCATAATGTAATGCAGCACTGATATGGAAACACTCAAATCAAAAAGAAATGATGATAAAACAGAAACTTTGACCGAACCAAATGAAGGCTCCATGTTACCTCTGATGGATTTTTTTTCATGCTGCCTGTGGATGAATGGCTGCAAATGGATTCTTCAGAAGGGAGGAAAATGAGCCTTGATATCTCCAACTAGACTGACTGTGTGCAAACAGTAGTATGAATTATGGAAATAGGGCAAAAAAACATTATAAATTATAAATATGAAGAAGAATGACTGGGAATGAATGCTCCATCATTTGCTGCAGCATTCCATCTTTGTTTTACACCTTGGACTGCACTGAGTCTCTCTCTCTCTCTCTCTCTCTCTCTCTCTCTCTCTCTGGACTCAGGGGCAAGTAATGTCCTGGTTTTCTCTGCTGATCTGTGATTTCTCTCCCATCCCTCCAGTCAGAGCTGGATGCGTCGCAGCAGGGCGCCACAATGAAGGATGCACCAGCGGAACTTGGCATCACTAGCTGACCCTGACTCATCATTAACAGGAACTTCGTTTAACTGATTAATTACTGTGATGAACACCTACACTGATCTGCACAAGCAAGGACACAGAGACGGCAACTCAGAGAGGTCAAACAGATTTTGTCTTTTTTTTAATAGGAGTGCACATAATTTACACTACTCGTCGTCGGTGGTTGTCTTAATGGAATATCAGAATCAGTTTTGCACTGTAACCCCAGGGGTTATTGCACACCGCAGGGAGAAAGCAATTAGAGATAAATATAAAATCAGCCAAGGACAGACGAACCCCTTGTGATTGGACTGTACGATGTACTTGCATGGGAGAGTGTGTACTTGCTGTATGTGTCTATATTCCCTTATTTTATCCTAATGCAGCTTAATTAACCAAGTTTAAGCAGTGTACCAAAGAATGGAGTGCTGATACCATCACTGCTTCCAGAATGGCCGCCCTGTTTGGCTACATTAACATGCATGGAGACGTTCGTTCTTATCCGAGTTAGTAACCCGGTTTTCGAAACATGTAAACCTTAAAACTGGGTTAGAATGGCCAGGATAAGCTCATACCCTGATTATGAGAAACCTGGTTCTAATGGCTCATATGCATTTTGATGTGAGGAAAAAAACATGGCGGAGCAGCATTCACAATTACTATTAAGGTGGTTGTTTCTTTACTGTTTCTTTACTACTTCTGTACTGCAAGTCATCTAATATACATTTATTTTTGTATCTGTGTATATGAATATTCTGGTACCTGGTTTATTCATGGAAACCAGGAGATTCAGTCAAAGGTTCATAAATAGCCTAAACCCAGTGTGGCCAATCGTGAGTTTACTCCGTGCATATTAGCGTAGCCGGTGTCGATTTCCTTCATGTCTGTATATGTCTACAAAACCAGCAGGTTGCATTCACAGCAGGAGACTGAATATTTCAGAAACCTCAGAAATCCAGGAAGAGAGTGAAGACATCTTCAGAGGAAAGATTAGTTAAATATGCAGCAGCCCAGCAATGTTCTCGGCTCGCCTCCCGCTGCTCTGGGAACCAAATCAATGGAGACATAACCACTTTGGCCCCTCACTGCAGCTCCCCTAAAACTCTTCGGATCCTTTCTTGTATCAGAGCCGAGGCCTATCCATCCTAGTGGGGAGTCACTGTAAAATGCGTAATCAAACCGACGGAGGATGACAATGGAGGCCACCGAGGAGCCTCAGGGATTTGAGTATGAATTGAGACAGAGAAAACACATCTTAACACTGCTCTGTCCTGTCGTACATCGTCTTTTTTGGCTTTTGGCTGCTTAGCTGAGATGCGGTAGAAACTGGTAGCATTACACAGTAACATTCAATAGCAGTATTGACATGCAAAGGAATTTAAATACTTGTAAACAATGGCAACTGTGCAGCAAAGACAACAATGAAATACAACAGCAACAGTATCTGAGATGGAAAAATATGGCAAGATGATTCTTTTTTCTAAACCAATATGTTAAATTCGGATTACTCATATTTCAATTTTATTCATGTGCCTTAAAGGCCTGATTCCACTCTCATCTTGTATCAAAGGGATGGTAAACCCAGATAAAAATGGGGATTTCCTTATTTAGTATTATTCTTGAGTACTATCTTCATCATCCATCAAAATTTGAGAGTTCCTAAAAGTCACTAACTGTAATAAAATGTTTTAGGGGCTGCATTTTTTTGTTTAATAGAAATCCATTCCAGCAGGGCTGGGTGGGCTTTAGTTGGGCAAATGTTTTCCTAGCTAACACTGCTGTAGAGCTCACTTGCTAAAAACTTACACTTTGGAGGTTAGAGCTGATGTGAGAAAAGTCTGAGTAAAGCTCCATATTAGATTGAAACACTTTGCTAGCTCTCACCTCTTCTGATATAAAGTTAGATTGGTAAAATAATCCTCAGTAAAATGGTGAATTTATATTCAGGAACAGCACAGAATCAGCAGCTGTGCTAACGAGCTAACAGTTACTGTTACTCACTACTGTTTGCTGAGGCTAGTGGAGGATAACAGGTGCAGCTGAAGAGTCAATCAAATAAAAACGGAGCTGTGTTCTGATTGGATCGCTCCAACCTTACATGTGAAAGTTGCTTTTAATCCCCAACAAAACTGATCATTTGACTCAGGAGAAATCAGCAGCCCTCTGTCTGCTCAGAGAGGACTTCGGATTCTCAGTTTCATAATGTTTTCTACACCCAGTGATGATGATAGAAAACATTTTAACGAGCATTTAAATATTTTAGTTTTCCATCCCTTTAAATAACACCTCACTGTAAATTTGCCATTTGCACTGCAGTTGCAATTGATGTACCTAGATAGCCTGTGTTCTCCAAAACCAGTGCCTTGCCACAGTTGAAGCCCTTTCACAACCTATACATCTGAAAGAAATGCATTGTAGTGATGTATTCAAAATGTCAGGTGCCAGTCACTTCGCTATGAATCTGTTCATCTCAGCATGACTGACATCGCAGCTGGAGAAAAGAAGAGATCTTTTTGTAAACCAAACGATCGGTGGCTTGATAATGTTTCCCTTATCTCAGTTGTGCGTCAACAGCATTACTCTCCCATTGTCACTGTGCAGATAACTGCCCTTAATCACAAGTGAATGACAGTTTTCGAGACACTTTAACATGCGCACCTGCACACGCACACACACACATACAGACACAACAGAGAATGGGAGAGATAGAGAGCAAACAAGAGAAAGCCTGAAGAATGAAAAATAACTGTTGTATTAGAGTCCAGTCTTTCCTTCATACAACAGCAAATTGTAGGAGTGACAAACAAAGTCAGAACTGGTGTGGTGGGTGTATATACACAGTCTCAAACAGAGGCAGCCAACTCCTTATTTGGCTCCTGTCGGTGCTCATTCAATGCTTCACATAGTAATGTTGTGATGTCCCCTCCCACTGTGGTTGATGTTTCGAACTCTTGGCAAAGAAAAGACAAAACAATAACACAAAAAAAATCTTGCATCTGCTTCTTCCTCAGCATTGGTGGTGAAGAGTTCAGGGTCTGCTACTGTATGTGTCGTCTCCATCAGCCTCTTCCTTCTTCTTTTCTTCCTCTTTCCCCTCTTCCTCAGCCAGCGCAGCTCCTCAATATCTATCAATGAGACAAGGGAAAGAGCACGGCTATTATTACTGTGGTTGTAAATCCTGTAAACACACACACACACACACACACACACAGACACACAACACACGCGGCGCTTGGCACGCATGTTCTGTTTGGGAACACTGTGTTGATAAAAATAGAAAGGCAGCAGTCATCAGGGTCTGTGTGTTTAGGGTGATGGACACAGACTGCTCACACACACACACACACACGCACACACACACAACACACACATACATACACACACACACACAGAGTTAAATCTCAAAATAATCATTATAGCAGGAGTGAAAGAGCATAGTTAACAGGATTGCCTGTCAGTATCAGATTAGCAGTGAACAATGTCCTCATGTCAGTAAATCAGGCCAGATGTAAAAGGAAGCAAAGCTTTCTTACATATTTTCATCACTCTTATCCTTCAGATGACATTTTCCTACCAAAACACAGTTTATCCTCATGCATTATGCATGACTGCTTCAGAGGGATCAGGTCTTCCAAAGGCAGAATTTTTTCAGAGTTGTATGTACAATCTTGGTATCAAACTTAGTGGTGCCAAGAAGTTCATATTGGCAATTACTGGCTGTTCCTGAGTCTAGATTAAAAGCAAAGTTCTTATTGGCTGCCCCAAAGTCTAGATTAGCAAGTGTGCGCTCTCTGCATCTGGTGCCTTGCTGGCTTGGTGCATGCCGGGGCAATGGAGGCGGTGGGAGAATGGAGTTTGTGCATTTTTGCTTGAGGGTGGTGGTAAAGGAAATGTCATGAGGTCACCAAAGTTGAGAGGGTTCATCCTCTGCATTGCATGAATGTGCTAAGCAAATGTTGGTGCTGTCCGGCCAATAGATTTTGAGATATCAAATTTCACATTTCGGCCCTAAGGTTGACACCAGAGGAAAGGTAATAGGATCTCCAAAATCAAGAGGGATCTTCCTTTGGGAGTATGGATGCACTCATCAAATATCATGGCAATCAATCCTATATATAATCAATATATATATATATGACATTTTGGCCTGAGAGCGGTGCTAAATGAAAGGTCATTGGGTCACCACAACTGAGAGGATTCATTCTCTGGGGAGCAGAGCAACACCTGAACTGATAGGGTTCATTCACTAGAAAGCTCAGGAAATTACTAGGCAATCCATTACATTCAGAAATATGTGTGTACAAGTCTGTTTGGCCTGCAGGTGGCACGAGAAGAAAGGTCATAGCATTACCCCATGATCAAGAGGAATCTTCCGTTGGGGAGTGCACTCACCAAATATCTAGACAATCTACTAATTACATTTCGTGATATCTTGTGTGCAGCGATGACATTTTGGCATGATGGTGGTGCTAGACGTCACCAGACTTGACAGGGTTCATCCTCTGAGGAGCATGGATGTTCTCACCAAATTTCATGGTAATGACTAAAGTGTTGAACAGACAGACGGATGGAATGACAGACAGATATGACCAGCTTTAGGTCCTGCCTGCCAGTGAAGCAAAAACAAGAATTTTCTGTAGGCACATTCAAATCTAACATTTCCAAAGTCTAGATTAAAAACAAGAGGCAATCGTTATTTGCCACCAGGGCCTCTAGACTTTGCATTAACTTGTCTGAAGGTTTGACATCACCAAATCCATATCTCTCTCTGGTTGACACATGGCCACTCCCGTGCTGTTCATTACAGATTCTGGAATGATTAGCTCTACTGACTTTCATTTAATCCTTTGTTCATCTCTTCATCTCATAATATGTGAAGTGAATAAAAAACTATCTGCCAACAGTAGGTTTTTTTTTTTTTTTTACATCCAGCTGTGTCACACCTTTCTACATTTGCTGCATGATTTCTATGTATGTTTCCAAAAATTCTGTATAGATAAAAATTATTATAACTCTTACTCCTATTATGCTCTTATTTCCAAAAGTTAAGGAATTCCGAAGAAAAAAGTAGGTGTAAAAATTGCTCTACAGAAAAAACAAAAAACAAAAAACAAACAGACAAATGTGTAGCTCTATTCATTAAAACATACCATGTCAGCCTGAGGCCTTCACCAACAGATGGAATACAAAGAAAGAGAAACGGGCAATATAATAACGGTCATCAACACAGGTGAAAACAATTCAAGTTAATTACACGTACACATGGTCATGTATACATCGGACTAACCCTACGCAACTCTGCAACTTACTGTTTATTGTTTTACAAGCAGCATGAGGTTTTGTTTTACAGACTGCAGGTATCTTAAATCAACTCCATCTTGTCTGTTCCTTTGCTAAGACATTTATGGCTCTTATACCTAATTGTATTATAACTTCATGATGTCTTCCTGCTTTCCCATGAAGGACTGATTGGGTAGAGTTGGTCCTATGTATTATTATCATGTATAGGTATAAGTAACCTGAATGGTTTGCACCCGTGTTGATTTCCATTATCATTATTATGTTTGTATTCTCTCTGATCAGAGCCTAAGGCCAAAACATCATGTTTTAATAAATAGAGCTACATATTTTTCTATAGGGAAATTAACTAGTTTTTCCTGTTGTGATCCATTTTTGTCGGCAGCAACTTGTCTCTGTTTTTTTTTTTTTTTTTTTTTTAATCCATGAAAACTGAAGAAATTAAATGCAGAGCAAAACAATGTGTTTTAGCGGCAGACAATTCCGCTTTAGGCATCGACATACAGGTAGACCACCACTCAATGCCAGACAGTCATAAAACAAACAGATTCACAGTAAAGTGTGTGTGTGTGTGTGTGTGTGTGTGTGTGTGTTAGCATGTGCAGACGCTGATTGACAAGAGTGTTTGCGTCACTCTTTCCACATGCAGTTTACAGGACTCCCTCCCTGGAACATATAGCATCACCCGGGCCTGTGAATTTGAGAACTCTATCATTAAAAGGTACAGAATACATGCGCGCGCTCACACACACACTCACACACACACACACACACACCTACGCATAAACTTGGCACGTAACAGGGAGACTTTTAAAGACTTTTTCCACCCTATTTGTGCTGTCACTGTTGGCATGAAAAATGCTGAAAGGGAGAATCTACATGAAACTTTCTCATTCAACTTTTCTCCCTCTTTCTCTCTCTTCCTTCCTAATTTTTCACCGTTTTTATCTATTACAGGTTGGTGCCATCAGATCAGAAGAGCATGCATTTGGACTCGACTCCCTGATTACTTACATCGATTAAACCTAATATCCATTTAATTTATGCTCAGCCAGGGGACCTCTGGATTAAGACTCCAAACTGGACCGATAACGCTGTTTGAATGCTCACTTAATTTTACCCTCCTCCTCATCACTTTTGGCTTGTTGAGTCAAAGAAAGAAAGCTGAAGGACTTTTAAAGGAAAAGAAGTTCGTCATAGGGTGTTGTTGAACTTCATTATGTCATTAAACATTTTGCACCCCTTTTCTAGCATCTCAGTAATATAAGAGGTTATTTTAAATTAACAAGCTTCTGTCTTATCAACCCTGTTACTCAGATATATTGTGGTAATGTTCTTCTCTAAACTTCTCTAAATGGGATTCAGATTATCATGGTAGAATAAGGGACAATTAATTCATAAAAAATGGCTACAAAGAATTGTATGAACAGGTAACAGGGTTGACATAAGATATGTTTTTGTGTCAAAAATCTGATCAAAATCCACAGTATTTCCTGAGTTGGAGCTGTATGCTAGTTTTTGTCTGCAAATCAAACATACCCTCTTTCTAGTAGGATGTTAAATGGTGGAAAATGAAAAATTGAAAAAGTAGACATCACTGTGTTCAAAAAAACACCCATTTCCAGGAAAGACTCTTTGTGTGGACTATAATAACTGCAGTGGGTTGATAATTGTTTGATCACAGCTCTTGAAAGACAACTGTAAGTGCAGGGCGAGTGTGATTGTGTCAAAGGGTTTTAATCTTTTTTTTTTTTTTTGGGTTTGACTGTTGTGAGATTAGCAATTTACGCACTCTCTCTCTCTCTCTCTCTCTCTCTCTCTGTGTGTGTGTGTGTGTGTGTGTGTATTGTACCTCAGTGTTCCCTGCTAAGTGGAGGAGCAAATGTGAAGATACTTTGCACACAATCAGTCCTCATAATGGCACAAAGTGGATAAACAAGGCCCAGGGTGAAAATAACTGTAATTATCCTTTTATACCAAAATACTGTGTTGCAGAAGTGTTGTTGTATCTAAGAAATACAACTAAATAAAATATTTAAATCATATGTTGGCTTTGTTAGTATAGTTAGAAAATCACCAAGCTACATCTGATATGTGGGTATACAATGCACTAGAGCTGGTTCATGCTTATGTGATGTCTAATGATTAAATGCTTTTCCAGAGCACCTAATCACCTAATAATTTTCTTTCATCTATCCCTTATTTACTAAGGAAGGTCCTATTGAGACACAATATTTCTCCTTCCAGGGACTCCTGATCAAGATGGCATCCAAAAACAAAAAAAAAATTCACATTTGACAACTCCACAATAGGAAAAATAAATCAGAGAAAGATAAAATATGCGGTCCATGCCAGAAATATCCATAAAGCAGTTAATGTCAAGCCCCTATCAGATCAAGCTTACATGAAACAATGACAGGTTTGAATAGGCAGCCAAGTCTGGTATTTTTGTGCAGTATAAGAAGTATGACCAGGGATGGCCACTAGTCTCCACAGGAAGTCAACATGCTGAACAATGAGACTCTTTGTAGAACTAAAAATCACTGAGCGGTGGATGAATATGTGGCTGCTCACTGGAAATAGTTCCCGGATGAAAATTAGCCACAAGCTAAATGTGATGCAATACATCAAATGGAAACATTTATGTTTAATATTGCACATGGTCCCCTACATATAAAATAAATACATGAATAAATAAATAGGCCTCAGAGCTCATGTTGCCATTTGTCTTTAATTTGTTGGCATTTTTAAGACTTTTGCATAAGAAAATAGATTGTCTGTGGTAGGATTTAATGGGATTTTCCTACTTCCTTCGAAATAATTATGACATTTGGAAGTTTGTAAAAACAAACAAACAAAAAAAAGGCAATTTATCAACTTTTTTTCATCCTGCACATGATTGGTGTAGTTTAAAACAAAACAAATTGCTAACAGCTAAGTGGTTAGCTACACATCATTAGCCGTCACATGCAGTTGGAGTTGTGGTGATTCTTCTCCTCTTAATACTTTTGTTGTCATCCTTGAACAAAGAGGATAAATCGGCCAAAGAAATGGACATGGTAATTCTAGCTGTAAATTTATCAGGCAAAAAGTGTCTGGCGTGGCGTTAGCTTTTGTTTGCAAAATAATTGTTTGGGCTGGAAAGCGGCAACAAAAATGTAGTGGGTCCGGTTCCATTTAAGAGAGAAGAGAAAATGTCTTAAATGGCAGCTGAAGTCACAGACTGTGACAGGGACGATTATGTGAAAACCTCATGGATTTTTCCCCTGAGGGAAAATGCTTTTGATCCGGAATTCCATATTTGGGTAAAGGTTTATAGTCAAAGT
>OMLF01041731.1:7447-20152 GCA_900302615.1 Holocentrus rufus | reverse complement strand
TACACGCACGCAAAGTAAAACAGGTAATGCAATTTCTGACTGCCTTATTTCCCCTCTACATCCAGATTACCATCAACTCAGGAGAGATGGTGGTTCCCTCGCGTGTGCATGTTTGCATGAGTGTGCGTTCAGTGCACATTTGAGTGTGTGTGTGTGTGTGCTCACATTTTGTACAGCTGTGTGGGTGATCCATTTACTCTGCTGAATCATCTATTTAGGATAATAGAGAAACATTGTCTCTCTCCAGCCAAACTTCCACACCACAGACTTCTCTGTGTTTTATTCATATCAGTAGTCTAGTCATTCAATTCTCATGTGCAACTATGTGCGCTCTTAAGTACATTTCATTTGTGTGTGTGTGTGCAGCATGTGTGTGTGTGACCTCATTCTGCCTTGTGCCCAAAGCAATGTATTGATAAAAGAGAAGCATGACAAATATCACTCCTCAGTCTCTTGTTTTGGTCTCATATCAACTCCTCGTCTCCATATTTAAGACCTAGAGCTACACTGGGAGTTCATCAGGTCTGGATATGCAATCGTGTGTATTATTATTTTTTTTTTTCATCCGGTGCAGACATATTGTGGGTTTCACTGTTGGCACAGAGCGAGAAACAAACCAGATGAGTGGCATGCACACTTGTCACTTCCATAAATGAGTATATGCACAAAGACACAGTTGAACGATTCGGTAAACAGATACACAAGCAGTGCATGGACACACACACACACACATACACACACACACCATGAGTGGGAGGGTTTCCTTTTAGACAAGCCTTGCCCGGCAGGATTTGCCAGGCAAGGCTAGTCAGCATGGGGCCCAGTCAGTCTCCCTCAGCTCTTTATTGGGTTACAGCTATCACAGATGACCAGGTGGCCAACAAGCCTCAGGCAGCCCACTTCTGGGAAGGAAATGCAACACACACACAGACACACACACACACACACACATTGATTTACAAGAAGACGTGCATGCACACATACTGTACATGCACACACGCACGCACGCACACACACACACACACACACAAACCTGTTTGTGCATGCTCACAAACACATGCATGTCAGTTGACTGGAGGCGATCCTTGCTTGCAATTCTTGTCTCTCTTTAAGCACATCAGAATCTGTCAGACATCGGCCCAGAGGAGAACGAGGAAAGCTGGCCTCAATTTAGCAGACTAAAGACAGCTCTATCAAGTCTCTCTGCTACCATACGGCTTTGCTTGATTAAACTAATATGTCACCAAGGCAATCAGAGTGACGCTCTCTGCCCTTTCTAACACAGACATTTTCTCCCCCTCTCTCTCTTTCCTCCTCCCTCTCACAGTCACAAAAGTGTTATTTTAGCTTCCCTCTCCATCTGCCCCGATTTCTTCTTCCAATTTTCATCTCCAGCTCCTTCTCTCGTCTCTTTCTTCTCCCATGTCTCCCACTCCTTTCTTTTCTTGTGTAGTTCCCTCTGTCTCGCTCTGCGTGCTATTTTCTTCTGGAATATTTCACAGCCAACACTTTTAACCACTGTAATGCAATTGGTTTATCTAATTAGTCTGGGACATAGTACTGCTCTGCAGCCTAATTCTATCTCTTTGTGAGCCTTGATCTCTTTCTTTGTCTCTTTGTCTCTCTTTCTCTCTCTGGCTTCTTTCAACACTTCATAAGATATTTTAAAGGGATGGTAAACCTAGTTAAAAATGGGGATTTTATTTATTTATTTTTTTATTTTTCTTGAGTACTATCTTCATCATCCACCGAGGTTTGTGAGTTCCTAAAAGTCAGTAAATGTAATAAAAGAGAGTTTTAGGAGCTAAATTGTCTACAGTAATCCATTTCAACAGGGCTGGGTGGGCATCAGATTCACTTGTCTCAACCAAAGATCTTCCTGACAAAAACACACTCTCTCTCTCTCTTTCTTTCTTTCTTTCACTCCCGCTCTCTCTCTCTCTCTGTCTCGCTTCTCTCTCACTCATTTGGCTTTGGTCACAACTTTGGTATGATTAACTGATGGTAGTGAAATAATTATTGTTATCTTCCTACCTCCTCTGATATAATCCTCGGCGAGCCATGCTAACAGGCTAACAGTTAGCTACTGTTACTGTTGCTACTTTTTTTGAGGCTAGCAGGGGGATAATTGTATCTGGTGTGGGTGAGGACTCAAATGGGGCCGGGCCAAAAAAAAACAAAAAACGAGGTCATATTTTGATTGGTTGACCTACTTTCATACTTGTTATAGTATTTTCGTTCACAGCAAAACCGCTTTTTTGTTGAGTCGGGAAAAACTGACCAACAGGCAAAGAAAGGACTTCAGATTCTCAGTTTCATATTTTCTACATACAATGATGACAATAATAAACATTTTAATGACAAATTACATATTTCAGTTGGGCATCCCTTTAATGACAAGTGTGGACAAAAAAAAACATTTGAGATGACTGAAATGTTCTTTTAATGATTCATGAGTACTGAATTTTCTCTGCTAAGACGTGGAAGAGATGTTGAGATCACTCTTGATTCATCTCTGCGAATCTAACTACATCCACCTCCCACTTAACCTTGTCCTTTTCACGGTTTCTTTCATCTTGCTTCGACTAGTGACTCACTCTCTCTCTCTTTCTCTCTCTCTCTTTTCTCCTTACTTCCTTGTCTTCTACACTCTCACTCTGTCTCTCCTTCTCTCTCCTCTCCACTGGGGTGAATTAATAGCTGAATTAACAGTGTAACTAATCACTGGGTGATGAGTGAGCAGGGAATATCTATTATCAGCTAAATCCTTGGCTTCAGTGGGAGAGTGCAGGGATTGGAGCAGGGGAGTGAAAAGGAGAGCTGGAGAGGCGAGGAAGGAAACGGAGGAAGGAGAAGACAAGGATTCAGAACATCAGTCAATACATAGGATACGATGTTACCATCACTTGTGCAGTAATCCAGGGTGAGCCTTCCCATAGAGGACCGAGTCAGAGTTTCACAGAATGTTAAACTACCACACGGATGAGTAACACTGAAAACCTCAGGCTGCAGAACCAAAAGAAGGGCAGGAACATTCACCAGCTACCTACTCCAGCTTTCATGGTGAGTGGGAGTAGGCGGGTCAAGTGGGCAACTTCCTTCACTGTTTTGTTGAATCTGGACTATGACACCTTAAGAAAGCTCAACAGTGCTTTCTTAAGTACTGTTGAGCACCTCTTTTGACCAATCTCCTCAAACTCAAGTCCATAACACTGCTGTTAAGTGCAACTTTGCTAACAATAATGACACCACTTCACAGTCTGCCATCAATAAACTCCCAGAGCATTGCATGTTATCAAGTTTCACACTGCATTTGACTGAGGGTTAGGGGTTAAGGTTAAGGTTACCTCTGACATGGTGCAGATACTTGGCCGACACCGCGGCCCACCCACATTGTGTATTCCAAACTAAATCTGGATGGCGCTGCTGCTTGACTGGCAGCTTCATTGAAAGCCATGACCTGCCCAGCTGTCCAGTCACACTCATCATTTATCTATAAAGCTACTACCAACCCAATGTGCAAATAGATAAGCTAATGTGTGGGGATGCTGCAAGGCCTCCAAGACAGTCATGCTTAATCATGCCACCAAGCTAATGTTAAATGGCTAATTCAGTTAGGCTAACTAAGCTACTTTGTGCTCCAGTTTGCATGCCTCTTTCTCATCACAGCCACTCGCTAGCTTCCCTGCCTGCTTGGCCTAAACTGTCTCATTCAAGTTCCTCCTCATCCGTCAAACAGAGCTGACACTGATCTGCCTACAAATTGTCCTCAGCCCACTTCAACGGGACAGACTCTGACTTTCCCACCTCAGCTGCCTCACAAAATCTGAACCTTTCCCTTTCAAGAGCTTTATCTACTTTTCAAGGTATTATAGGCTCCACAAAAAAGGAAAAGTTAGAAGGTAGTCTGTGGAAGAAACTAGACTTCCTCACTCACTTTATCACAAATTCAGTCACGTGTTTTTTCAAAGTCTGGGGCTCATTTCTGTGATTAGCTGGCATTGCCCCATCTCTGAACATCCCTCTGAAAGAAGACACGAGGGGTCAGTTGCCCTATGAATAATATTATGAGGTTTCTTGATTTTGTATTCTTATCATATTTTAATATCATTACAGTTTAACTCAGAACTTGAACCTATACAGCTGCCCTGCCAAATATACGCGCTGTAGGCTGAACGATCCAAGGGTTTCTGGAACAGAAAGTAGTAAATAATCAGAAGGATGAGAAGCAGAGGCCTGAGGGTCAGACAGGAATGGCTGCTTGCCAGCTGACTGGCAATATCCATTTCTCTGAACTGACATAAACATCTGCTTTTGTCCTAGTCCCTCCTTCTCTTCTCTCCACTCCATTTCTGTCCCCATCTGTCCTTCCCTCTACAGAATAAGGGACACGGGGCTGATCTGGTTGATGTGATAGAGCGTTCCCAGGATTACAAAACACCCACAGGTTAAGGGGCAGCTGGACAGAATACAAAGTTTTGCACAGCCCTTCTTTTTTTTCCCCCCTGCCTGGTACCACCACGGCTAGTGACTAAAAACCTACGTCTCGGCTCAGGCGTGGGGTCAAGCCTCCCATTGTAGTATGGCAGAGTGGACGCTGAAGGTCAGTGCTGTAATTTAGGCAGGGGAGGAAGGAAGCAAAGAAGGGAGGAGGAGAAAAGCGGAAGAGAAAGCAAGAGGATCAGCCAGGAGAGGACAGGATGATGAAGCCAAATTTCCATTACAACTGCTCCAGGGTGACTCAGCGCAAATCACCAAAGCATAAAAGGGGAGCTCATAAACTCATTGTGTGTGCATGCATGCATGTGTGTGTGTGTGTGTGTGTGTGTCTGTTAGCTTTGGTGTGTGCAGCTTAACTGGCCATAATGAAAGTATCTGTTTGTTTTCAAGTGCATTTCTGCCTTGTGAGTTTGCTGGAGAGAATAAATCGTGTGAACCTGTCTGTGAGGGAATGAAAGAACAGTGAGTGGTGATTTATTTGTTTATTTTTTTTCCACTTCCTGATAAAGGACAGTGATAAGCAGAGGGAGAGCAGAGCAGAGGACAAATGTCCTTGAAACACTTTCACCACATTGTATCATCTTGGCCGTAGTTCAGCTGCGAGCCTGGGAAAATATGGGAATTACACACATACATACACAGCCATGAGACTGCCAGTGCATTGTAGCCCGAACAACATTTTGTAATGAGCTCAGGCAAATCAGTGTCAGTGTGTCCAAGCAATATGCTCCGACTGGGGAAACAGTGGGGAGGGAGAGATGAAAAAGAGAGAAGGAGAGGGAGAGATTCATTGCTGGATATGTGGGATGAGGAGGGAAACGAATGCTGATGATGACACGCAGAGGACAGTTGTGAATGAAAGGATGAGGGGCCGAAGATGGATGGAAAGAAGTGGGACAGGACGGGATTGCCCTTAAAGGAACATTTCACTGATTTTCAATCCAAATTTTATCATTCAGTTGTGTGTGTGGGGGGTGGGGGGGATATAAAACACATACAGCTTATCAACAGAACCCTGAGCACATAGAGAGAGGGGTATCACTGCATCATCTTTGCGTTGCTTGTGAGCCGTGAAAGCAACTGAGTAGGGATGAACTGTTTTCATCATGTTCTTTTGGAGTCACATATTTGTGACTTGATGCAGGGTGGAGGAGCTCAGCGTGCGGAGGAGGACGAGGCTGCAGCAGCAGTTGCAGCTGCAGCCGAGGAAGACGACTTCTGTTCGAGCGGCCTCGTTCCCTGGGCGACTGGTAGTTTTATTTGTGCGCTCACATGCGGCGACTATCATTATAAGTGACCGCTGTCTGCTCATGTCAAATAGAGCTGAGAATAAGTGTGGGAATTGTTGACTGATGAAGGAGGAATTGCTGCGTTGGCATCAATTCAAAATATAAAGTATATACTTTTTGTGTCTCGGCTGTAGTTTTTGTATCATTTACCATCAATTGCAGTCACTTGTAATGGCCCTAAGCAAAATCTCTGTAAAACACGTTCACTTGCTGTGAAATAATCTGAGTGAGGGAAAGGAAGAGAGGTGCATAATGCGGGTGGGTGTTGTAGTATTTACAGAAGAGACAACTGAGGCCAGTTTATATCAAATTTCCCTGCTTATGTAGTACCAATTTAAAGAAAGCATTACACATTTACACAGTGGAAACTCACAATTTCCGCATAAAACGGGATGTTCCAGCTGTGAAATGATTCTTCAACACAGTGGGTCTGACAATAACACCTACATAGTTTGAGGATTTATTCTTGCTCTGGATGCCCATTGGCAATATACAGCATGTCCTCATGTTACCTCAAATGGCTTTGTGTAAATATATCTACAAAATGTTATTAAAATTGAATAAGCATAAATAAACAAGGAGCAACAGGGCAAGGAAAATGAAAGGAACACAGCGATTAGGACTAAAATAACAAACTTCACAGGCTGTATCTTACAAAATACTGTCTCATTTTTTAGTGATATAGTGATATTTTATCTCTCTCGAAACATAACAGGAAAGCGCTGCCAAAGGATTATACAGCCGCCACTGATGCGTTAGTGGCGTCAGTCAAGGATTTCTAACTCCCTCTTTCAGTTTCAGCCTCAAAGTTTCATGACTCCAATGCCTGCCAGCACAATAGACGATCTCACTGCCATCCTCGCTGATTCAAAACCGTGCTCTTAAATGAGACAAAGTGTGTCATCTTAGCCCGAGGTAACACTTAAAATTATTCAACTCCATTATAGATGTATAGCCTAACCTCTCTGAAGATTTTTCCATGATGGAGTCGAGTACAAACTCCTGCTGTTCCCCTCGGTGAGTGTTAACCTTGAGATAATTCTCCTGACAGCCCCATCTGCATTCATGCCATATACTCCCTTTGTACCACATGTCATCTCACTGCCATGAGAGTTTTCATGTATATTTGAGCAGTCGGCCACTTCAGATCCCGCTTCAGTGTTTGTGACGACAGAAATCTGTCTGACAACCAGGGGTCAAATGGGCACTTCTGCTGAGGTTGGTGCTTGCTATTGGATATTAAAAATAAAAATAAAATAAATAAAGTGGCGATGAGATCCTATACTTATCTCTTTTGCTCGTTCATGCTTGCACTTACACACGCACACACACACACACACACACACACACACACACACACACACACACACACCGTGAGTAATTTTGCATTCAGCTCTATATTGAAGCATGATAATTCACCATAGAATAGATAGCTGAGTTTAATAATATCATACCATGAAAGGATAAAGTCTATATGGACACAGTGAACTTTCAACAATAAGGCTTCCAGCTTTCCATTTCTATGGCTGTCCAAGCCATCACAGAGTTACTGGGGGAATGAAACTGATCTATATGGTTTTTCTGCACTGTACCGTTGGCACTAAGAAATGAGGAAATTTCACCCGATGTATTGCATACTCAAGTGCATGTTGACACACACACACACACACACACACACACACACACTTTGACTATACCAGAGTGAAGGCTATAACCTCTGCAGTCTAAAATGCAATTACTCAGTGCAGGAGTTAGAAAAAGGACAGTTCAGTACAGATTAAATTGAAATGCATTCATTGTTTGCCAGCTCAGGCAGAACTGGAGCTGGCATGCCACAGTGACACACACACCAAGTTAAGCGAATAAATAACTTAAGAGAATGCAGCTATGAACCAGTGAAGACAGAACAACATGCCAGGCATGTATATACGTGATGAACGTATTTTGGCTCAAAGGGAGGCAGCACCACAAAATAACATACAGTGGACTGCATGTGATTTAATAGGAAGCACAGGATTGTGCTTCTGGTTAGAAATAATGCACAAAAACGCCTCTGCTCAGGCGTTGTTTGTGTGTGTTTTCTTGCCTTTTATGCAACAGAGAGAGAGAGAGAGTTTCCCCACTCTCATGAGCAGGGGTTGTATTTAATTGGGTTGCAAAGAGGAATCCCATTCATAAATGTGATGGACAACATTTTAAGCCCTGTATTATCATGTCCACACTCAGTTGAGCAGCTACTTTGGGGAAAGAAGTGCTAGTAGCAATGAAAAGGCTGGAGAGGTGTGGATACACCAACCCAGTCTCCTAAAATTTCATGGAAAGAGCATGGTGTGTTGAAATGCAAATGCACGCTCTGTGCAGAAAAAAATGGGAGAAAAGTGTTTTCCCATTGTAAAAGGAAAACATAAAAGAGATGGAAGTCTATATATATGAAGTCTATATATATTAAAATAAAAACTATTAAACTTCACACGTTAGCTGTGAATTTTCACAAAACTCCCACAATCCTCTATGGGTATTCAGCACCCATAGAGGCTTGCCATTCTGTACCACTGTTGCCTCAAATGTGTTCAGGGGCTGTAAAGAATCTGCACTTGTTTATTCTTCACATATACTCTAAATATAAAATCCAGTCTACACAATTATACGTTATTTATATGATCGCATAGCAGCAATGGCAAAATGTTTCGGTCACTATCTCTAATTGCATTTTATGGTTGTGAGCACACACAATTCTGGTATTTTGCAGAAAATACACCACAAGAATGTGATGCTTTTAAGTTGTCATACATTGAGTAAGACATTTTTCATCATGTTCAGTCTCCTTCAATCATTTAGTGACTCGATGTTAAAGTTCAAACTTAATGGTTTGAGGTTGTATCTTCAAAAAAGACTGATTTGATTCATGCAACAAGACTGTTGCTTTAAAAAATTGAACTATTTCATCTATTTTGCTCTTGAACTTAAAGTTAACCAAATTTCTTGTGCAACTAGAAGTTTTAAGAAGTTGAAAGTATAAAGTTTAGTGGCCTTAGTGGACATAAAAGGCATTTTAAATTTTCAAACCAACAATGACATCAATGAAGGCTACTTTATTGTCCCTTTCAGATAGAGCTCTAATAGCTATTTTGGTAGGCTCATGAATAAGCAATGAAAAATTTCCAAATCATAATAATAATAATCTCCTGTGTGAGGTGAGCTATTAAGGCGGGCTGTACATCTCCTCTAGTAACTTTGCAGCTTCTCAGACAGTACAGTAACAATAACCATCAAAGTGACTTGAAGACAGAATTGTGACAGAGCAAAGAGAAATAACCGGAAGTGAACCCCGGACAATGTGCACATCATCTCAGGTACGCACACTGGCCCACTATAAAGATTTATCTATTGTCACAGAGTAGGCAGGCTGATCTACGATCAGTTCAACCATTCTCATAATAAAGAAAAGATGGTCAAGGATAAGCTTGTCAGTAAGCATACATCAGTGCTGTCTGAGGTTTGATAAATTCAGCCCCAACTTTATCAGAATTCCCTGCGCAATACATTGTATGGAGAAAAAAAAACTTTCACAAGGACACTTGTGAGAGTTTCTCTGCACTCAGATTTTTTTTCTCTGATTCACTTACTTCTGTCTTCTCTACCCGCATGCTGCATCTGGTTACTTTGGGCATACAGAAGATTTAGTCCAGGTGAAATAGATAAGCAATTAGACAAATAGTTCAGATTTGAGCATACACAGCGAAATTGGTATACATGCATAGCTCAGTGTCATGATTACCAGAATTGAAATTTTAGAAAGGTACTAATCATCTGTGGCAGCTATTTTTCTTTCTGGTATTAAAGCAAAATTGAATTTAGAGAGAGGTAGAGAGGAGTGGTTGTTTATTATATTGGCATAATCTGCTTTGTTTGTATCCTTTTTTTGTGCTGAAAGTGTTATACTGGGACCAATTCTGCCACATTGAAATGCATGGAGGGACATAAATCCAGTATTCTGGATTAGCAGCCCAGGGGAGCATGGGAACAACTAATGAGGATATTTCACCACCATGTGGACTCAGATCACATCCAGGTGACAATGCAAGCCAGCAGTCTACCAAAGTTCAATTTTGCTTCAACAGTAAATAAGGCTTCCTCCATATCTGTTGAAGTGAGAAATGCAGGAATGAAAAAAAAATGTCATCTATGTTACTAAGGCCTGGAACACACCAAACCTACTCCAGAAAACAAGCACGGATGAGACAGAGGGGCAGACCACTTTGTGTCGCTTCACGATGCCTGCTAAAAGTTGACAGTGAACACACTGCACAGACTCCAGTTGACAGTCGACATGCAGGACATTTAATTTGCACCTGCACAATAATTCTCCATGCCAGGAGGGAACAGTATTCTATGATTGTATATTTTAAGTAATTAAATAAGTAATTTCACCCAGATATGTAAATAACATGATAGCATGGCGTCAAAAAACGTGTATGCATTATGAATTTTAATTTTGGAGGATTGGGGTTAGAGAAACCCCAATACTTTAAGATTTTGACTCTAAAACAAATTAAAAGCAAATATTAACATCTGAATTTCATCATCATTATTGGCAAACATTTCATAAGGCAAATTCAGGAGGCCCATTCCATTGCATCATACTTCCATATGCATGCATGCTAGATGCCTGTCTTCCTTAACCTTTTTGTCTCTTTTCAGTATACTGCTTGTAGAACTGGTGGAGTGGTGTAGAATTTTTAAATGCCTTATCTTAGAGAAGCTGTTTACCATTATATGTTCATGGCAAACTGGTGCACATTTTTAGACAAAAAAAAAATGCACTGACGCTAGGGATGTGCTTTAAAAACTGCATATGCTTCATTATTAGGACTAAGCTGCATATTTTAACTACAACTGTATAGGGAAGCACATTATAGGGTAGTACAGTGCATTCAAGGCAGCATGATGTAATGTACACACTCTGCACCCAATATTCTGATTAAGATAATATAAAAACATAATGAATTTAGAGGGTAAAATATTTCAGATTCATGCAGCGAGTGACACGTCTTAATAGTACAGGTTTAAACAAAGTCGTAACATTTGAGTTGCTCAAAGGATTTGTTAGCTGACTTTGGTTAAAATGCTTTGTTTGTTAAATTGTTTACTCTTTGTCAATTTTATTCTCTTCGTGCCCACACATGCCAAGAGCCCATATCACAGGCTCTTTCATCTCAGCAACTTCTTGGCTGTCCCTCCCCCATGGAGCACTGTTAATAATAACAGCATGAGCTGCCAGCTTCATAAAGAACAGCCAGTTCCCATTCATGTGGGCGAATAAATAGGCACTATGGCATTCCATTGAAACTGTCTGTGTCCAGGATAAATTATTGTAAAGATCCCCTGAATGTTTGTTGTTGTGGAACTGTACAACCTAACTAATAATCCTGTAAAAGATGTGTGTGAGAGTTGCACTGGGAGGGTGAACTTTCTGAACTTCTTCCATCCATTCATACATCCTTTCTTTCTTTTTTTCTTTCTTTCTTTCTGGCAGTGAAAACAATTGCAGAATTTCACTTCTATTGCATATACCAGTGGTTCTCAAACTGGGGGTCGGGACCCCCCAGGGGGTCGTGAGATGATTCTTGGGGAGTTGCAAGATGATTATGACATAGGAAAATACATTTTTGTTACAAAAAATTATCATCAGGTTTATGTTTTCATATATTTTTGACAGTTTTCCTGTGAAATATTGAGTAATCTTAAAATTGGAGGCCTCCTTTGGTAAGTAAGTAAATAAAAACGGCCTTAAAATGGAGCTGTTCTCCAGTTGGACTGATCACCACTCTGCATACACAGCCTGTGACGGGGGTTGCGAGTACACATCGCTTCATTTTAAGGGGTCACGAGCAAAAAAAGTTTAAGAGGCACTGGCATATAGCATGCTGCCTCTGGTTCAGCACCACGGACAGCGCCCGAGGCTGTTTGTTGCACAGCACAGCCAACGACAAGGTGAAGTTGCCTCTGGAGGACGGCTTTGAGACCGTGAGATACTTAACCCTGCCACTCTCCATCTATCTTCACTGTCCTTCTCATCATTACTTTATTTCCATTTAGTAGATAGTGGTGTGGGGTACGGGTTTCTTTCCATTCCTCTTCTATTCCATGCTCCCCTCAATCCTTTCTGCCTAAATCCATCGTTCATATTTCCATGTAAGTTGATTTGCCGGTCCATTTCCACCTACAGTGCTCACTAAGAGACGCGCTCTCGCTTCCTCTGTTCCACCGTACCTCTCCCATCACAATTTCCCCTAAGTACCATAGGATAATACTGTGAGAAGGATGATCCTTCTGTCTCTGCCCAATCCCCTGCCTTTCTCGCCATTCCTCTGAACTAACTCACTTCCTCTGCTCTCTCTTTACCCCTGTGAAACATTATATGCCTTTTTACCTTCCCCCCTCCCCCTTTCTATCCGTCTCTCCAACTCTACCTCTTTCTCTCTCTCTTTCCATCCTGTGGCCTTCCCCTATCACACGCTCTGGTGGTCTATGCCCATTGATAACACCTGACGGAAAAGGAAGGGGGAAAAAAATATGCCAAGCCACGTCCTCTCTCCTCCTTGCTTGCCTTCTTGCATCCGTTCCTGTCCTCTCTCATCCTGGTCTTATCACTCGCTCCGCTGGTCCATACCGCAGGACTGGAGGGACTGATACTGCTACTTACTTGAGTATATACATATATGTGTGTGTGTGTGTGTGTGTGTATGAGCCACTCAGGTGAGCTGAGGCCATAAATTGACAAATCAGTATGCAGATGGAGCGAAACAACAGTTCACGCTGAGCCTGTGTCTGTAATTGTGTGCGTGTGTGTGTGTGTGTGTGTGTGTGTGTGTGTGTGTGTGTGTGTGTGTGTGTGTGTGTGAGTGAGAGAGTG
>OMLF01041683.1:15129-26698 GCA_900302615.1 Holocentrus rufus | reverse complement strand
TAATATGTATGCATACACACACACACACACACACACACACACACACAATCACATAGTGCTTGCAGAGTTCTAAGACATCTCAGGACATCATTGTCTATTCCTTGCAGGGAAGGGAAGTGTGTGTGTGCGTGCATGTGTATGTGTGTGTGTGTGCGTGTGAGTGTGTTTGTACACAATACCACTATAGCCCTCAGTCAACAAACAAGTAATCTATAGTACATCGGCTATGGTCTCAATTCCTGATTGGGGATAGGGGCTAAGAACATCTGGCAGCATACCCACCTACACACACACACACACACACACACACACACACACACATACCGCTGGCTGAGTCTAGAAGGGTGTGTTGGTTAGAGATAAGATTTTTTTTCTGATGTCCTGATTTCACTTATTCTTAAACCAAATGCTCTTTTGCCTCCAACATCACAACCCCTGCTTTCACACACACACACACACACACACACACACAGACACATACACACACACACATAAGATGAAAGAGGCCAAAAACCTAGAGGTTTCACATGTCCCATATAAAACATTTTTTGTGCTATATAAGCAACATTTATTGAGGGAGAGAAGAAGAATACCTGTCTGCTGTGGAGCCAGTCTAATTACATCAAACCCTTTTGTTGAAAAACCATAAATAAAAGAACAAGCACATCATCTTGGGTTTACAAACTCTGCTTAATTATTCACCCGGTGTTAATTAGGCAATCAGCTGGCAATGTATTTAGCCCGCCAGAGGCCATGAAAAATGGATAGACTGTGCCTGCCTGTATGTTGTGCCTGCATGTCGACACTATGTCTGTGTTTTTGGGAGAACAGGAGCTCGGTTTGTGATGGAGAACTTTCGATTTTGTATAAATTCAGCTCAAGAGGCAGTGAACGACTTTCCTGAGCGCTGATGAGAAACAGGCTACCTGAGCAACCTGTTATTTCACTTTGCTCTGTAACATGACGCTGCATGCATGTGGCCTAAACATGTTCAGTGACACACTATTTCTCTACTCACCGTGCAGCATTTCCTATCTGGAAAAATGTACGCACATGCCTCTGTCAGTAAAATCCCTATGATATCGTCACGAAGCAGTGGTAAAGCATTGTTTATGCTGCAGTTTTGATCTGCCAACAGTCAACCTTCAATGTCTGTCCCAGCTGTCTGTGCTGAGGTCTTGTCCTTGGTTTCATTTTGAAAGCTTAACCAAAGTCAGAACTCCAACTACAGAGATGTGCCTGAAATGACACTTTTTTTCTGTGTTGAATATTTCAATAGGTAATTTCGCTTTTTGGAATTAATGCTTACATGAGTGGAAAAAAAAAAAAGAAAAGGAAAAACCAGGGTAAGGATGATCCAGGAAGACAGCGTCAGATTGCGGCTGTTCTTGCATGCATACTGAGATCTCTGTGTTGCAAAATGTAAATCGTCTACCGGAGTGAAATATAAGTGCACTGCATCTTAATACTTTTCTTTCAAAGTAAAGTGTAGGCTAGCATTTGACTCTCTTTAAGAAATAAGGTTATCTTGACCTTATATTACTGGATTTCAATCATCACTGCAATTCACAATGGGATTTTTCGAGGGCAGGCTAAATGTGAGACACTTCACAATAGTAGAATGTACTTGGCTAGGGCTATCTGAAGCACACACACACACACACACACAAACACACACACATGCACGCACGCACACGCACAGATCTTATCTTGAAAGTGTCCATTTTTGAGCCTGCATGTTAGAAATCAGTGGCTCTAAATCCTTTTCCAAAGGACACAGAGCTCCGGTTTTCACTCAGCCCATTTAATCAGGGACTAATTTAACGTGCAGTTACACACCAGCGAAATGCAGAATCACCTTCAATTCACTGTCTGTCATTCAGCACAGGTAGAGGGCAAATAAACCATTTGCTTCCCTTGGCGAAGTGAGTTCACATTTTCCTCTTCGCATTAAGTTGGTGTTTGATGAAGTTTGACCGGCGAGTCTCAAATAATAGGAAAGAAGTTCGGTGCCTTTGACGTCACTTTGCTGTAGTTTTAGAACATTAACCTGGAAGTCGTGCAGCTTAGTTTTAGCAGTGTCTATCCAGCCAGTCTTGTATTACACAACCTCCCCCTGCTCACGATAACCCTTCTTCCTCCTCATCCTCACCGACTAAAATGCCAAAATCCTTCTGTGATCTTCCGAAGACATTTCCCTATTGGCAAAACCAACAACCGCTCAAGTGGACTACAAAACAGCAGACTGGTTTCTGTGCGTGTCACGTCTTAAACCATCCACATTCAGCTCAGCAGGACATGAATTGCGCCTAGGCTGGAGATAAATATTCGCCTGCATTTGCTCACGTGTGACTGCAACATAACACCAGGGACACCAGTTGAATGCAATTAACCAGATGCAAAACCAGCAGATCGGGGGGGCTGAGAACCATCATAATGCTATAAACGGCTGAGAAAATCACTGCAGCCAAACCAAATATATTTGACTTTGTGCACTAGAATTATCACGCCATTGATCTGTTGTTGGTATAAGTCAAGAGATAACATCACACATTGAAGATAAAGACAAATATAAACCAAGTCTTGCATGTGTGTGTGTGTGTGTGTGTCTGTGTTTGGTTGTCTAACACGGGAAGAATGTGACCAGAAAGAGAGTGGGCAGGCGCTATATAAAAAGACAGTTCAGTACCACCAATGTCTATCATAAAGTTCCTTTAAGGATAACTTTTATTTTTTTTACTCTAAGCCCTATTTTTGTCAGTGGGGAGTGTGAACGACTGATAGGTAGCTTACAAAAATCTTTTGAATTGGTGCGGCATTGAGAAACTGGCTTTAGCCAACCACCTACAAGCTGCACTGTATTCTTTTGGGGCAAATCCGGCCTCAGAAGGACGTCCAATACAAGTTCTCTTCTCTTGTACAGAACTGGAAAATGGAAACTGATCATTTCTCCAAGTGATTTTGAGTTTACATCATGTCAGCTTGTTAGCTAACATGCTGCCCTCGGAAAAAATCCTGCAAGATTTTGAGGATTTGTGAAGATATTGTGAAGGTTTCCTGCTGGAATCCTATAGGATTTTTATCAAGTTGGTCAACAAACCCATCACTGTCTTGTTGTAAACACATCTGATTTGTGCACTAGCTAACGAATCCAATGGAAGCTAATGTTAGTAGTGGCTTGTAGTCAGATGTTATGGTAACATTAGTTGATTAGTCTCATGGTAACAATAAAATAAAGCAATAAATAAATAAAACAGAGCATGTATCCTGAAATGAGTGGACTCATTTCAGGATACAGCTTGGGCAGTTAATGCTTGGGGGTAAAATCCAGGACCACAACAGCTATTAAAGACAAAATAGTTCCTTGTGTCACAGTCACCTAATTTTAAACAGTCTACCTAATAAGGTTATTCACTTTCACTTGTTAGTGAATTGACCTACTAACACCACAACAATCTTTCTCATGTGTCTCTGTTTTTCTAGCCTGGTTGTTACACATTTGCATAGCCAGCTCTCCAGTGGACCTCCATGATGGTGCCAGACACAGAGGATGTTTGCACAAACATTAATATTCGGGACATGAGCCTTAACTTGGCTAATGTCTTAGCCAGGTTGCTGCCTTTACATACAACACTTGGGTTTCATGTTGTTTGAATAGTCCTGTAATGATCACTTCCCTGCTGCAAATGCATGCGACTCCATGGAAACAGCGCTTGTGCTGTTTGCTAAACTCAATAATAAATGTTGTCATCATTTTGGGACTTTCGGACTGAATCCAGATCCATTTTTTTTCCCTGCCTGGGATGAAAATGAATGAGATTTTTGGATCGTATTTGCCAGTCTCATTTGCCAGTTTTATATCCCTATTCTTTTTCACTTCATTCCTTATTTGGGCAGCAAATGATGTCACACTTGAGAGGACAATAAACAGGATATGGTGTTAGCCTGCCAGAATATATAATTCTAGCATTCAGGTTTTTCATATTCGGGACATGATGGGCTCATCTCAATTATTGAACAGGGGATCTGGCATTTTCATGCACCAACTCATAAATGGATTATTTAAATATCATGAATATTTGTGTAAACACAGGTATTGCCAGGACATGCAACACACCTGAACTTAAAAATGCTCTTTCTACAGGAACCCTATGTTAAAAATGCTAATTATCATTTTGTAAGTCTGAATGAAGACACTTTTTCATTGCCTTGCAACTGTCTTTGAAAGAAATATAATATGTGATATTGCATATTGATAATATGTTGTTAAACCACGTTGGGAGTGCCATTTTGGAGCTCAGGATAATGATGACGTCAGAGGAATTTGGAGGTGAATAAAAGTGAATAAAGTAAGTTTTTACCATGATGTGGATCCTTTCCCCTCACCTCGCTTCCGCGTAGGAACTCCGCTTCATATCTATACATTGAAAATGCTTTAGGAAACTGCGCTTTTGGAAAAGCCTGTATGGCGCCGGCGCTCCTCCATCTTGGCTCAAAGCCTATAAGCCACAAAGGAGATTCCTGGGAAACGGCATGGAGCCAAAATGGAGGACAGCGGGGCAGTTTCATAACCCCCTTGTAGGTGGAGCTTGGTTTTCTGGAAGCTCTCTCTGGAGGTGAAACGGCGCAACGTAGAGGCGACGGGGGAAGAGAGAGAGAGAGAAAGAGAGAGGGAGGAAAATAATAATAAAGCGACGACTGGAAAGTGTTGGAGAGCCGGAGAGAAGGAGAGAGAGGGAGGTCGGGGAGATTTGTGCCGTGAGAGATTGAATCCGCCCGTCAGTTGCACGACAGGAGGACTGTGCGCGCATTTCTGAAAACACGAAAGTGCAGCCCCGTCGCTTTTCGGGATGTGAAGATCACCGTAACCCACCTGGATCAGGATCCGCGCTCCAAAACCAAGCCTGTTACACTGCCCGCTTGGTCTCCTTTGGGGCATTTCACCCTCCTGTGCGCACAACACTACAACCAGCCCAGCCGGAGCTGCTGTCAGGAGCTGCGGGCAGACACACGCCAGCGGAGTTGTTTACTATAATGTTTGTTTGACAGTCGGTTTTGCCTTGAGAAGGGGAGTACCAAACCGGGAAGCTGTGGGGAAAGGTGGGGCCGAACCGGGGGACTGCCAAACGGGATTATTGAGCTCTCCCAGTGCCGATTCACCCACAGCGACGCAGCGTTTTTTTTGGGGAGGGGGGGAATCGACGGAGGAGCCAGCAACTGGGATTTAGAAACGCTTCTTTGCAACTCTTTTTAGTGACTGCCCTCCCGCTATAGTCCTGCGCGCTGGTTATTTCTGTCAAACGGTCAGCTGGTTGTGGCCTTTGTCTCCCCGTTTAGGACCATACTAAGGTTTTGGGACGCATATTTTGGGGATAATTTTTCCCCAACCGGGGTCGGAGTCGGACTATGGCGGACGACGACATTCTCTTTGAAGATGTGTACGAGCTCTGCGAGGTCATTGGGAAGTAAGTGTCACGTTGTGCCAATTAATTTCACTGTTTTACGGTTAGATATGGACGCTGAGGGTTGCCAATTAGACCCTCATAATGCACTGACGGCATGCCGAGCACGCGCGGACACACACACACACACACACACACACACACACACTGACAAACCATTATAATATTTGCATGGGGACCAATGATGTGTCTGTGATACTTGTCACACTTCACGACATTTTATTTCTTATATCATTAAATTATAATAATTGTAAAGGATTGTTGTTTTGCTGTATCATACAATGTTTTACGGGGTAGTAATGCTCTTTTTGGAACACACACACACACGTACACATGCACACACGCGCGCGCACACACAGTCGCGTGCCACGGACACGGATGACAGTTGTTGCGTTTCCTGCTTGCCTAAATCTGAGTGTGAGAGAATCTACATTAAGGCCTATTATAGCTACTTTTTGTACAATATCAAAATATATGTTTTTTCCGCCATTGTAGTACTCATTATTCTCTAATAGGATGTGTGTGTGTGTTTTTTGGCCAGACTTCCATGCTGCCGTGCGCTTTGACCCAGTGGCAATTGGCAAGTTGGTGCAGAGATTAAAGGGCAGGGCACAGGCCATCATGAGTCATGCGTGCTGCACATCTGGTCAGTGTTAGTGACTGAGGTCTCAACTAGAATAAAAGGCTAGGCGTTCTCCGAGGTTAAGACTGTAGCAGTGCATGTCTTTGTGTTGTAATTGCATCCAGTCCAAACATTTCAACCAGGCTGCATTCACAGATCACCCACTCCTTTTGAATAATAGATACAAGAATACTGTTGAAGTATTAGTGCAATATTGTATAGGAATACTATAGCAACATATAAGGAGATGAAAAAATACTACAGAGTACATTCAAGCAGTAGAAACACGTAATTGAGTAACAGAAATATACTGAGGTTTTACAGGAGTATAGTGTTTTTT
This sequence comes from Holocentrus rufus, assembly GCA_900302615.1. Classification (NCBI taxonomy): domain Eukaryota; kingdom Metazoa; phylum Chordata; class Actinopteri; order Holocentriformes; family Holocentridae; genus Holocentrus; species Holocentrus rufus. The sequence continues at coordinate 20,274 of OMLF01041683.1, read as the reverse complement.
TTTTGCTGTTTTTTATTAGTAACTGTTGCAGAGTATTATAGTTCAATAACGCCATATTTGCTGCAATTATCTTTTTGCATCCTGCTTTAAAAGGAGGAGCCCTTGCAAATCCACTATCTCACTGTTTCTGCCTTCAACATCATAAAAATAACCCCTTTTAAAGGAGTTGTTAACCCACAAATGAACTTTTTGCTCATTGACCACGCACCCTAATGTTAGTTGTCAATATAATTCACAGCAAGCTAGTAGTTGGCCCAGCTTCATCTTATCCTTCTCCCAAAACAACGGGACTGAATGTAATCCGTTCTTTTTAGAGTTCCGAAAAGGGCGATAATGGCAGTAAAATGACTCCAAACAACATAATGCAAATGATTGCACTGTGGGTCCAGACATCCAGTATTTACCTCATTATCTCTTAGATTTTCTGCACTTGATCTGCTTCAGTTCAGCTGTCACTACAGTAGCAAGTAGATGTTGCTTTCAGATGCTTTTGGGAATATGGTAATTACGGTTAGAGCACACTTGAACAACCCAAGAAAATGGTAAAATACAAGTGGGAAAGTTGAATTTTTACATTATACCCAAGATGTGACATTTTTATTCCATAGCAACTTGTAGCCGGTAATATTGTGAAAATATCAATTTCAAAACTGATTTAAAAATGCTGCTCTTCATTCTGCCAGTGCGGCTCAAAGCAGCTCTATCACTTTGTTTCTATTTTTAGATTAAAGTCATTTTCCTCTCAAAGTAGGCTAATTTTCAGCTTCAAATTACCCATTTGTATTTACTACTTTATTGGGTTGTTCAAGCACGCACTACCCAAAATTGCAATATTATATAAGGCAACATCTGGTTACTCCCATAGTGACATTTGGCTCAGTGCAGAACAAGTACAGAAAATCTCCGAGATAATGAGGTAAATATTGGACTTTTGGACCCGCGGTGAAGTCATTTCACTCCAGAGTGCTTGGATTATGCTGTTTGGAGAATTGTTATGGTCATCTTTTTGCCCTTTTTGGAGCTCCAAAGAAATGTTTGTTGTTATTGGAGAAGGCCGAGGCGACATTCCTTTGCTACAAACTTCACCAGTGTCTCAGGTGACACGAGGGTGAATAGAGAACAACCAAATCATCATTTAGGGTGAACTGTGCCTTTAACATCAGACTGCAAATTATAATCCTTTACAGCTCAGTGGAATGTGGTTACAGCGGTGATTATAATCTTATTATGCTGTGTGGTAGTAGTTTACATGCAGGTATGATTGTAATCGGTGGGATGATAGTCTTGTTAATATACCAGAACATAAACCGCACCAGATTGAAAAAAACATGGCTGTGCTTTTGTGTGATTACCATTTAAAGTTTTTGCCTGTATACATGACTCTTAGATCTCTTCTCTGCGGTACTTCCCACTTGTCTGGAGTTTCCTAGACATCACGCTGCCTCGTAGTAGATTGAGGAACTTAAAGAGAGCAGCTCAATGTGTCACAACATGCAGCGCAGTGAAAGTGAAAGAGTTAGGGCCGCAGTAAAACGCCGAGGTTGCCTCGTGATAAATCCAGGCTCGTCTCCCGGCCAGGTACTCGGCCGCTCCGTTCTGATCTTCCTCCGCCGAGAAAGACGGTCCCAGAACGAGTTGGTAAACGCGGTTGGAGGAGTAATGTTTCTGCTCGGGGCGAACCACGCAACACCCATCATCTCAACTACTACGGCTGGTCTTGAATGAAGCACTTAATCGGGCGCGCAACAAACAGAAACGCCACATGAATCAGCGCCGCTTGGCAGGCCTGACAGACACGGGCAGGTCGCACACAGGCGGAGCAGACTGACTGGTTGTGGGACTGCTGCAGCGTCAGGGAGGTGGTTGATGATTTGACAGGGTCATAAGAGACTATACGCTGCTAAACGACATGTTTAGGCAAGCCTGAAAACAAAGTCGTCTCTTTTATCCCACACAGTCGCAGCCTCTCTGTTTCTCGCTCTCACACACACACACACACACACACGCCGTCCCACAGAAATAGCATCCTGCTCTCTCAGCTCTTCTCTTGCCTCGGTATCAAGTGTAATGATGATATGATAATCACTAACATGGGTTCATCTGAGGTTCTGATGTCAGTGTAGGCATGAGATTGGAGCGCGGGGGGAGGAGGGGAGGGGGGGTGCAGCAAAGTCAAACGCTTCACGTCAGCTGCACACACACACACGCACCCTCATCCACAGAGCGCGAGTTGTTTGAATCACGGCCTTACTCATTGTATTCGACAGATCGGCTGTGATTTAGAGTTTGCAGAAGGAGAGAGAGAGAGAGAGAGAGAGAGGCCTTTTATCAGCCGACCCGCTGTTCTCCGTATGGAGAGCTGCCATGGCCTCCTTTAAGACTGCACCGAAGCAGCAATTGTGGTTTTTGATCCTGAGAGAGATGGGATTAACCGGAGGGAAACCCGACCAAATAACAACACAGCAGTCAGAAAAGGCATCACTTTAAAAGCCTAATGCCCTGGGTGCTGCGGTGTGTGTGTGTGTTTTTTCTCTGCAGGGTTAGACCTGTGTAGTTGCAGATATAGGCCTATATATAGGTCAACCTGAGCTGTGCTTGAAAAGCAGTGTTGTGGGCCCTCTGCATTGTCCCGTGCCGCGTTTGTGTGGGTTTATTTAGGTGTGTGTGCATGCACTGTATGCATCGTTGGGCTGTGCGTGAACGGGATTTAGTCCTAAGCTCTCGTTTTTAGAACGCTGACCTCGGACACAAATCCTGTCTGTCTGTCAGCGTGTGCGTGCGTGCGTGCGCGTCTGTCTTGTCTTGCCGCTGTCAGATTGATCCAGTCTGTTGTCCTGCTGCATCCCGAGGCAAAGAAACAGAGGATGGAGGGAGGAGGAGGAGGAGGAAGGAGAAGGTGAATAGAGATGTGTTAGGAGCACGAAAAGATGAGAGAGGGAGGGAGGGGGGAGGCGGAGAGAGGAGGGTTTGGAGAGGGGAAGAGAAAGGGAGCGAGGGAGGTCAGGGGTACTGAAGAAGGAAGCAGTCCATTAGTTTGACTCACACATTAAGAGACATCCTGTACCTCCGGGCTATGCTCTTTCCTAGTTCATCCTCAGAAAAAGTTGTGTGTGTGTGTGTGTGTGTGTGTTGTTTCTTGCAGTGGCGGGCCGCAGTACCATGCAGAAAGATGTTTTACTTTGTGTTTGTTTTCCATGCTCCCAGCAGTCTATAAATGTACTGCAGCGGTGACTTGGCGACAGCAGAAAATGCCAATTTTAAGGCACCAAACCAAAGATAAATGGAATCCCGGGCTGAACCTTTTCTTTTCGGTCCAGGTTAAGGTTATCATTCCATGGTTGTTCCATTACATCGCGGCCTATTTACCATTAATAATATCGATCGTCGGGTCACAGCCCATTGAGAGGTTTCACTCTGTGCCGTCTGCCTCCATGTGCTCTCTTCCTCTCCGTTAATGGAGCCCCAAACAGGACTTAATATTCTCCAGCTGAATGGATCAATGGCCTCCCAGTCTTGCATGTGTGGACTCACTGTGGATTTAACAATGGAGACTGTCCTTTAACACACAGTCAAGTCGAGCTGCTCCGCTCCGCTGTGAATGAAATGAATTACGCCCCATTTGCATACCTCATGGCCTGAGAGGAGACTCGGGGGTGCTGTACAAAGTCTGAATGTCATTATAACTCTGGGCCCAAGGAGGTGTGTGTGTGTGTGTGTGTGTATGTGTGTGTCCACGTCTGTGTCTGTCTCTGTGCGAGTGTGTGTACTTGCGTGTCCCTTTCCAAGAGATGACCGGGGAATTTGAGCCCTGGGCCGAACTCTGTCTGCAGTGCGTGTGTGTGTGTGTGTGTGTGTGTATATACACTGTATGTGTCTTCTGTGTTGCCGTAGCGCCTCGTCGAGTGGACTGACATCACTCTGCAGTCCACAGGGAATCCAGTGGATAATTGCCCACCATTCCACCACAGCCCATTTTTCAGGTTGCAAAGATTTTTTCAGGTTTTTCAGGAAGAAAAGATGGTAATAAGGAAGGTCGTATGTGTGTGTGTGTGTGTGTGTGTGTGTGTGTGTGTGAGAAAGAAAGAGAATGAGTGAGTGTTTCCTTCCCCTCTCATCCTTCCCCCTCCCCCAGGAAGAGTGTAGTATTTCCTTCTGCCGTGGAGCAACCCCCCTTCAGTTTGGATAATTATGTGTTTTTATGGTTCTGAGATGATTATGTGTCGTAACGGGGGCAAGCTCTGTGTGCGTGTGCGTGCATGTGTGTGTGTGTGTGCACGTGTTCAGGCGTGCATGTCTGTCCTTGGTGAAGCATGTGTGGAACACTGACCTACATTAGGAGGGAGCACCAGTGCAGGAGCCTTGCCTCTCGCAGAGTTAGCCCGGGGCCTCGGATGGTGAATGGTGATGGGAGAGGCTAGCTTCTGTTAGCTACCACTCAGCGTGAGCGGTGGTCAGCGTCGCCCGGGTGTTGATGAATTGCCCGGACCTATAGCACTAACAACCCGGGCCGCAACACCGCCAGGCCTATGGGCTGTGGGTCAGTGGGTTAAACGCTGCTCTATTTACACTGTCAAGACGAAGGGTTTGAAATAGCAGCTTTGGACTGGCCTCTGTTCACTGTAGAACCTCCTGTCCTAGAAAAAAAAACAGCATTTCCATACTGGAGGTCAATTTGAATGAAAGCATCTGCTAAGCGTTTGTATTTTCTGTGGTGCCGGCCTCCCTTTTCAGCAGTTGTTTTGACGCCTGCTTAGCAGGGACGGTGGCGGACTCACTGAAGTGCCAGAGATAGCCAAGCTGTTCCCTTCTCTCTGGCTTTCTCTTCATAAATCAGTTTTAATTGGGCTCCAGTTACTTAATAATGTCCATTTAAGAAATGCAGGGTTGAGGTTTTTGAATCCTAATTCGCCAACACTGTGATAGCCGTTCTGACTGAATGGGGCTTGAGGCCTGAGGGGAATACACACGTGGTTTTGTCTCCAGGGCTTTTGCCCACATTGTGTGTGTGTGTGTGTGTGTGTGTGTGTGTGTGTGCACTTTGTATTGTATGAGCCCAGCCTCTCTGTAGGGGTTTAGAGGGGGAAAATCTGCTGAAAGGCTGCTTTCTGCACGCACAATTACACATAGATGATATAGCGCAGTGTT
>OMLF01041656.1:1421-17853 GCA_900302615.1 Holocentrus rufus | reverse complement strand
TCCACCCTGACCAGTGGACGGTCATCATAATAATATTCCCACAGCACACAGATGGTATTCACTATCCGCAGATTAAAATGACATTGGAGCCTAATAAAACCAGAGTGAGGAGCACCTGGACGCGTATTGCAAACACGTCTTATTGACAACCGAAGACAACTGGCTTCCCTCCTGTTATTTATGTTGATTTTATCACCTGTCAGTCTTGAATGTCTGGGTTGAATCTTATCCAAAGCAGGCCTGAGGTGCTGCAGTCAAGCCTGAGAACACAACCTCAACCACCACTGGCCCATCCACACACACACACACACACACACACCAAGCGGTGCCAAGGTCTCCGCCTCCTCTCTGTCTGTGCCTGTCAGCAGTGACTGAGGGCCTCCTGTCTGTGATTGATGACCATCTGTTCTGCCCAGCGCTGCATATTTCTGAAGTTGACACGTGCTGGCTCTCTTAGCTGGGAGTTGTCTCTGCTCTGTTTGGTTTACATTATTCTTATTATTTCACCAACCAATCCAGCTGTTGCTAACTGCAGTGTGCGTGCGTGTGTGTGTGTGTGCATGTGTGTAAGTGCACATAATACAGGGAGGGGTTTTTCCATGCTCTCAGTTGTCCAGGTATGTGTAATGAAATCTTGGGTCCTGTTTTGAAAACCCTGGGAGTTCCACTCACTTTCGCATTTGAGGTTTTTCTGTCAGCCCTCTCCTCTCCCCCTTCCCCCTCTCACAATCCCTTGAAACAGTCCAACCAAAGTTACTGACTGCTTAATTTCCAGCTCTGTTAAAAAGCAAAATAAATACAAGTTTAAAAAAAAAAAAAAAAAAACGGGGAACACCCACCGTTTTGACCACTTGACGTGCAGAAAACAAGCACTGATTGTGGACAAACCTCATAATTAGTTAATGGAGACTTATTAGAGTGAGTGTGTGTGGTTTGGTTTTTTAACATGTTTGCATTGTACATATGTTTATGAATGTGCAGAGCTCGAACAACTCAAATTGGAATCAGAAAACCAAAAGAGCTGCAAAATTTTGGCAAAATTGCTCCTCTTCCAGTTTCTTACCATTGAAAATCCTGGACTCAGAGCTGGTTGGATCATTAATTGAACATTATCTTTGCAAAAACTACATGAGAACGACTGCAGCGCTGCTCTGAGCCCCAGAAAACAGGAGGAGCTATTTAGTAAGACAAATGCCTGCACGCTATCACACACACATCACACACACTTGCACATACGCCAAGACAGTCTCATAAAATTTTCTGAATTGTGCACAAACTCTGCAACTCCGATGTTGTCGACATGACTTATGTGAAGATTATGTTCCTCCACCACAAAATGAATCATAAGACAATAACATGAACTATTTTCTCTTGTCCATCGTGTATAAAGTTTAACTACTGGTTAAGTTTGGGCGACTAAAAAAACGTTGGTTTCGGTTACAGGGAGGTTCAAGTTTATCTCGGGATATAAAAGAAAAGGTTCCACTAAAAATTAAAACTTCACTCACAGCAGAAAGCTTCTTGGCCAGAGTGTAGGATCAAACACAGGTCTCTCAACACACATCCACCACACTAGTAAAATGTCAGCTACTGCCTAGATAATATACATAATGGTGGGAAAATACATGTCTAGTATACTTTATATGCACAGATTTGCAATTGAAGACATTGTGCTCATTTCATTAAATTTATGGAGACCAGACACTGGACACACACACAGACACACACTTACACTGGCAGTACAACAGCAAAGATCAGATTAGGCATTTTGAGTGCTCTGTGAACAGGTGTGGTTGACTGGATTTGGCTGCAGGAATGAAACTGACTCAGGCCGCCTCAAAAATACATGTAGAAAAACGGCCAAAGCAAATACGAGATTCAACCGGCGGAATCCATGTCAAAAGTTAAAAAAAAAAAAAAAAAAAAAGAAAAGAAAAGAAAGAAAACATTTCAACCCCTGAAGTTATCTTCTCATCCTTAAGTCCTAACCTTCGTACTCTGGCATGCCCGACGTGTTCGTGTATGTGATCCGTCACATGTCCTGAGTGTGGTTGTACATATGTAGCAAGGTGGAGGTAATTAACAGCTGTGTCTGCCCCTACAACACCTGCAATAACAATCCAGGCTTGTAGCGGGCTAGCTAGCTGCTACTCTCTCTCTCTTTCTGTCTTACACTGTAATCTGATCCAGCCTCTCCTCTACCTAAAGCTCCCACAGCCACAGCAGAGAGGCCAGACTTGGGCAGAGAGACCGGGAGAGAAGCCGCTCGCTGCTGAGGCTGGACAGAGGCTGATGAAGTTTAAAAGTGAAGACATAAGAGAAGAAAATTTGTTTATCTAGCTAAGTCATTTTTTGTCCTCCAATGGTGATCTGAACATCAGGAAAGTTTATGAAAGGAATAATACTGTTGCTCATGGAGTGCTACTGTTATATTGTCATGAGATCTGTGAGGCCGTGCAGATTTTCAGATAGCACCCATGGTCAACAAAGCACACAAAGACAAAGAGGGGTAGAGAAAGGCTTCAGAGACGTTTTCCACATCTCCTCCTCAAGTCTGCAAAGGGACAAAGCCATAAAACTACCTGAATTTACTCTGTGACATCACGCTCAACGCTTCGTAATCCAGAGTCGTCCTGGTGGACAAAAGAAATTATTGTGTGAAGTCTGAACAACAGCATAGAACTCAAAAGAAAATCCCCTATATCCTATATAGATATCCGGTCCATATAAGGTGAATGAGTGAATATGAAGCCATACAGGTAAAATAAGAAAGGGGATATTCTGAGGTGGTAGAGCACATGAGGTGTGATGTCACTTGTTTTGGCTGGCTCTCTAATCCTACAGTGTATGCTAAAATCTGCCTGCCATTCCAATATTAGCATAGTGTGTGCATGTGTGTGCGTGCATGCGTGTGTGTGTGTGTGTATATGCAATGCTCCCATGTGTCATTCCACTATTAATACTCCAATTGGCTGATTGGAGGGGGGGAATCAGGCTGGCTGCACATTTTCTAAGCTTGTTTCCAGATAAAGCAATGTGCCAGTTTACGATGACCGGGGGGCCGGTGGTGGGAGCTCTGGACCCCGGTATCACCACGGCAGCTGACTACACACTCACCTCAGGCTTTCACTGCCAGGGAGGGAACGGAACGAAATACTTTTGGTGGGATGGAAACGTAACCGGGAACAAAAGGGATTCGAAATGTTCTAGAACTGTTATCACCACGGCGGCAAGCGAACCGTTTTAATAATGTTTCTTTTTCATTCTGAGGTGAAACAGTTTCTTTCTTTGATGTCAAAGTGCTGCTGAGTGCAGTTTTCCAGCTGTCTGTTTGTGCCAGCCTGCCAACCTCTCTTCATCGTCCCTCACTTTCAGCTGTTTACAGAACCTGCAGCGGCGCATGGACTTTGGTTAGCGCCAGTTCCTTGAGAACAACCCTTAACATAACCGTCACAATGAAGGGAATTGTTCCTTAATGTTGATGACAAACCCAACATTATTAATGTGTTTTCTGCTGATACGGATATGTTAAAAATACTGAAATTCAGATAAAGACGCTTTTACTAGTTCACTAATCGATAAAGTGACATGCAATCATGCAGTGTTGAGAATTCAAACGTATCAGAGCGTTGAAAGGCTTTCCAGAAAAAAATGTATGATAAATTAACCTTATTAACCATTTTTTGTTTTGGCTAAAACTGGTTCACAACTTAAATTTATAGGTACTACCAGATGAACTGAAACCAAAAAAGCTGCTAACTTTTGGTTCCAATAGAATATAGTAAAAAAAATAAAAAAATAAAAAATAAAGAAGAGAGTAGATGCTCACTCTATAGCCACTGAGCATACAGCACTAACATCAAAGAAAGCCAATTATTCTTGTCATTATTGTTATATTGTGTATTTGGCACTCCGTACACACTCTCGTTCAGTCTATTTCTTTCTATATTGCTTGTTCCAGGATGTCAGTGAGTCTGTGATTAACAGATCAGCGCTGCACTGATAAGAGAGTCCTCTCTGAGCATGGACTCCCCGATATGATCTATGCAAACCCAGCCTCTTCTATGGCTTCAGTGGGGTGTCCTCCTCCTCCTCATCCTCCTCTACCCCGCGGATCAAAATGCAAAGCTCTGATGTCAGCACATTTCCATGCAGACTGCCTCACAGGTATAAAGCTCTCAGCGCCCTCTGCCCTCTCCTAAGCCTAAAAAAAAAAAAAAAGGCCCATATGAAACCTATTTAAAATCTGTCGTCAAAAACAGAGAGTCGAGCGAAAATGAACAACAGAAATTGATTTCATCTGTTTCTCCATCTCTGCGCGCAGTCTGAGTGGCACTCGCTGTCAAAGCCACTTAGCGGGCAAGAGCGGGGTTCGGTTGCAAATTCACTGCGATATGGTAAAGGAGTTAGAAGAAAGCTTTTCGGACTGTTCTCCCATCCTCAAAAGGGCAGTTATAGGTTACCATATTGATGTGTTTTGAGTGTGGTCAAACTCAATGGAACGAAAGCCTTCGTAATGCAGATTTAAGGAATTGTGGACATTCAAATCTCGAAATAATCTCCATGCATGTGGCTGCAGAAGTCAAGTTAAGAGAGAGAAGGCAGGGTCATAAATTATAAAGTACCGCTGCAAGAGCCTTATGCCAACATTATACCAGCAGAAAAAACACACTGTATCACAGCTGGCATGTTGTTGAACTAACACAGTGTCAAGTGTTAAATCTTGGACTTTCCATTTCCATTGAAACAGGTGGCAGACGCTGTGATGCTGGGTGGTCTTCCCCGCCTGCCTTTTCTTAATAGCCCGCTAAGTTAGGGCATAATCATGGGCTGACATCCTGCATGCTACCTGCTTGTCAATGTGTGTGTGTGTGTGTGTGTGTGAGAGAGAAAGAGAGAGAGACAGGGTGTGCCTGCATGTGATTGTGTGCAGTGTAATATGAATGCTATGAGAATATAATAAAAGCATGCATAAACAGGTCAATTAAATCAATTATCTGCACATATTGTAAGTTTTATGATATTATATTGTTTCTTAATTTCGCTCTTTTTTCTTCTCTCTCTCTTTCTTTCTCACACACACACACTTACTCACGCACAGCTGCCTTTTATTTGCCAGGATCCAGCCACAGATGGAGATACAGTGTGAACTTTAACACACGGATTCTTGACATTCTTTACGGGTGTAAGTTACTCTCCAACCCGGACCAGCGCTCGGCGTCGGCCCCTCTCCACTTTCCTGTCAGCAGGTCACTGTCACAGAGCGGGTCCGGGGGAGCCTCTCCCACATACAGCCCACTATTGTCCTCTCAAGGAAACTGTATTTTTCATAGAGCTGGCTTTCGGTTCCTGACTGACTGTACTGGGCTCCGTGTTGGAGCTGTGTCAGCATATTTTGCTGTTTATGATGGGTCCTGTAGTGGCAAGTTCATTGCTTAATGTTAAAGGAATGCTAATTAAACTACGCAGCACACAAGCTCACTGTTGAAATCAAGGAGTGAAAATATACAGTACAGTATATAAGAAGCCTAGTCAGACTCTTACAATGATTCTTTGTGCTACAATGCTCTTAATGCAGGTGCTAATATTTCCAAATATATAATCTCTTATTATAGGTTCTGCTCAAATTCAATCTGACATATTGGAAGGGTTGGGAAACCATCGGAGACCTCCCACTAGGATAATATCACAATATAAAGACCATTACGCCATAATAGTGTAATTATTAATGTTTAAGAATGTGTGTACCTGCTATCACTACACACTGTGATTTAAATCCCTCCGCCTCCTCCTCTGTTCGCGTTCAAGACTCCACGATGCGGGCTGTATATGTTCATTCATTTGATGTATGAACAAACAAAATGTATTTTGTTTGTTCTTTTGACGTATCTCGCTGTCTGCTGTCATGTTCATTTAACAGCACACATCTCTAAGGCTCCGCTAAGGGGCTTTGTGAGCTCAGTCAAGTCTGTGTCATGCTGCTGCAGATTTGCTCTGGAGCATCACATGAGCAGAGCAACACCACCAAACTCAAATAAATGCTTTATATCTTGACAAAAGTATCCGAACCAAATTATCTTTTCTTTTATCTGACAACAATAAAGGGCTGACATAATATTTCTAATATTTCTAATAAAATATATCAATATTTCTGCAAGGAAATGTCAAATCGAGTTTCAAAGAGTTTCTTTAAGACACAATTCATTTCTGGTGTCTGTACATATAGCTTCTGTCTAGCCAGATACTCCAGCAGAAAAAAATAGGACTCTATTATATTTAGTGTGGTTTATTTTACACAGCCTCCCATATGCTCAGCAGTTAGTCAATTAGCTTGCCACTTTGGAGGTCCATTGCTGCCCAGACAGCATTACAATCTCAGTACACACACACACACACACTCACTCACAAACACCCATACATCAGCTCAGACAAATCAATAACCCATAGTAACTCTAGGAGAATCAACACTCCTCCAATGTCGATCAATACAGCTTTTAGCTTGTGATTTCAGTTTGTTCACAATACTGTCAGTTTGGAACGTGAACTTCAACCACTAAAAATTATATCTGAGACTAGAGAGTTTGCTGACATGAGTTTTTATCGATGCATTTATCAGCTTTCCAATCAAAGAAAGTGCAGACCGGCATCTGTCATTCAATATATGAGAAATGTTCTTGATAAAAAAAAAAGAACAGTTCAGTAAAAAACTTTCCAGTTATAAATGAAATGAAAGTCGTTGACAGCTCAACTCACCGTCCGAAGACTGAATATCAGAAAGCATCCTGTCATTGTCATTGAATCCATCCAGATTTCCAGTAGTTGTTGTTCTGTAAAAGAGAAAGGAAAGACCTCACATATTGACTATGCAATTTAAACAACTGAGAGGATTACAGATTAAGGATTAAGACTAAAATTCAAGATTGAGCCATTTCCCTGCTGCTTACCAATCATGTAAAGTTCATATAATAGCACTTCTGCAGTGTTCCTCCATTTTTATATCATCACCCCGACCACTTTCACCTTCTGTTTGTCCCTCCAATAACAGGATGTCAGTTTTCAGAGATGCTGACCGTACAAAGAGCACACCAGTTTGGAGCTTGAAATAATTCCTGTTGCCTTTTTCTCTCAACATTGACGACAGATGAGAGATCAGAAGGGGGCGTTTAGGTCTATTTGGGTTTATTTAGATCCAGTAGTTGGGTCGACATTAGCATTAATTGTAAAGAATCCAACAGACCCTAAAGGTAAAGTGAGGATTATTCCAAAGTGGAACAAGATTAGCTGTAGTCTGCCTGCACCCACTAACTGATAAGAGGCAGAGGAGGCGAACAGGAAGGTAAATCTCATATCTCCTTGCTAAACATTTATATAATAAACAGATTTATAATGACAAGCAATGCTTTTTTGAATAGAGTGAAAATTAGAAGAACTTATTGCTTATTGTCTTATGTAGGAAATCTGTCAGTATGTGTCTCAAATTTAAAATCCAGACTGTAGAATAATGGAAAAGCAATGGGGAACTGGAGGCCAAAGATGGATATTTACAAATACACACACACACACACACATATACAGACATATTCACACATGCACCAACACACCTCCATCCTGTCCCTCCATCCATCCTCCTAAGGGAGGGATGAGATGAGGCTGGAACAAACACAAGCACAGACCTGCATCCCAGGCAGCATCTGTGTTGCCAGAGTTGCTGATGCGAGGAAAATGAAGCTGTACATCTGTGTGTTTCCTCTGGTATGTATGGCTGAACATGGGAACTGCAGAGTGTCAGTGTGTGGGAGGAAACTGACAGAAATCAGGGACTGAATGATGGATGGTAAAGGCTTACCTGTGGAAAACCTCGGTGTCAGATCCTCCTGTAGATCTGTGTGTGTGTGTGTACATACATGCGTGTGTGTGAGAAACTAAAGGAAATCATGAAAAAAGTCTAATGTCCTGGTGACTGGAAAAGACATTGAGCGCAGACTGATATCCGCTTGTCTAGCTCCAACACTTGCTCTGTCTGACAGCTTATAGACTCATATTGCATGATAAAATACTTAGTGTGAGATGATGAATTCAATATCAGTCAAAACTCTGGTAGGTACTTCCTGCTTTTTTCTTTGTCAAATCTCCTTTATCCTCTGCATACCTCAGTGCTCTTTACGTCTCAAATGTCTTTCAAACTTTCAAGGAAAACCTCTTCCCTCCCCCCGTCTTTGCTCATCACCCTGGTGGTTTTTCAAATACTGGTTCTATTGAGCTCGTTAATATGCACTAAAGATCTCCGCTCTGATTGGCTGGACTCACTTCCTGTAATTATAAGGGAGGAAACTGGGGTGAGGGGTCGCAGCTTGCTAAGTTTAGCCCTGCGGACAAACCCAGACTGAGACCAGCATCTATCTACTTTGTGTGTGTGTGTGTGTGTGTGTGTGTGTGTGTACGTGCACGCAACTGAGCGTGCAGATAGCCCCGAATGTTCTGCAGTGTGTAAGACCTGCTGGTGTCCTCCGTACACCGTCTCTGACTGCAAAAACAGCTGAGAGCAGATTCCTGAAGATTTTCTCAGTCTTTCCCCGTCTTATTTACTTCAACATATTTCTGGTGTTACAGAAAGTCCAAACCTCCGTGGAGGTCATTCAAACTATTGAAATGTCTTAAATGTTCAGATTAAAATAATAATAATCATTTAAAATAAATCATATTCAGTGATGAAGCAGGCATACAAAGCTACTCCAAATTGTGCTGTCGAACATGGAAGAAAGTGCTCAAATCCTTTGAGTAAAAGTAGCAATACTATAATAGAAAAGAAAGAAAGAAAGAAAGAAAGAAAGAAAGAAAATCCTCTATTCAAAATGTCACTAAATGCAAAAGTATGGAATGAGTCATCAGCAGTTTAATGTATCTCAGTATGAAAAGTAAAAGTAAGCATTGTGAAGAACTGTCTCTTTCAGAGTGCTAAATTATTGAGGCATTAACTTGTAAGAGTGTTTTAATGTTGTCTCTCTAACTGCTCCATATGCTGCTGGCTGGTTCACACTCAATGCATCAGATGAGATATATTGCATGCAGCTGTCTGATAAATGTAGTCCAGCAAAAAGTACAATGTGTCCATCTGAAATGTAGTGCACTGAAAGTATAAAATCTCACAAAATGGAAACACTAAAGTAAAGTGCCAGTGCTTCAAAGCTGCACTGAAGTGCAGTGCTTGAATAAATGTACTTACTTTCCACTTCAGATGCATATGACAGTATCTCAATCATAAGTACACATTTTGTGGTTCATGTCTGGTCATCTTTGACTTGTCCATTAGCAGTTGCTTCAACCACCTATTGATATAAGTCTATGGGAACTAATTACTTGTGGTGTATAACATGCTCACATGCAGAAACTCCTTCTGAAATGTGGATTAGTAAAGCAGCATGACATTACATGCAGCACCCTCACACAGACATTTTCATACAGAGAGGTCTGTCTTTACATCCTGACCATAACTAGACCTCACAAGAGCAACATGGGTACATCACTCTCTCTCTCTCTCTCTCACACACACACACACACACACAGCAGCCACCAGTGCCAGAGAGCCAAACACTCAGAAACACTTGAAGCTTGACTCTGTGGTAGACCACAAAAACACTGGCCTGCCAGGAGCCCATGCAGCTTCACTTGACCTGCCATCCCCATCCTGTAAGTCTAATGACGAGCCGCGCTCCTGCCAGGGGCAGAGCTATAGGCTGAGGACTGGATGGTGGTCTGATCTCTCCCTGTGTGGTTAATATCGGCCCAAGCACTCACTCAGCCCTCCATCAATGAGCCCCTCTGTCCTGCAGAGGATAGGGCTGCCGGCCTGTTAGGTGAAGACACCGCAGACCAGCGTGAGGTCTGTAGCAGATTGTACACCAGCCGCCTCTGGGCTCTGAGATGCTGATGCAAACATCAGGAACACTGTGCCGCTCAGTGGTGTAAGGAGATCAGCTGTGGTCCGCCGGAGCTCAGTGAACAACTGCAGAGCACAGAGAGGTTTTGTGTCGTGGCTTCAGCTGACATTTCAGTACAGTCAAATATTACCATTGACCCCGTGCCACTATACACTGGCAAAGGGCTCTTAAGCTCGCTGCCAGACACCAACTAAAGTAGAGAGTAAAAAAACAGCCACAGTAGTTCAACCTCACACATCTACACACACATACACACACACACACGGTCTAAGTACACGGTGCACCTTGCTGTTACACACTTATTTCCATGCACAGTGTATTTCTCACACTCTCTGCTCACTGATGAGCTGAACGTTGATGGGTCCCAAATAAGTCATGACAACCAAGGCTGTCATCAAAACAAACTCGGGACATCACAGTTATATAAATCTGTATGATAGTTATTATACCACTTCAGTAAACACAACCCTCCCATTAGTTTCAATGGTAATCTCGGACTTTTAACAAGAGAAATCGGCATCCCATAGCTTACACACAAGTAAGAAAGTAAATAAATAAATAAATAAATACACAAACAGCAGCAGCTGAATAATAAATGCTTGACAATATCATCATGTTTAACTGAACAAGTTTTAGTTTCCGTCATTAAGTCAATAAGTAGACTACTAATCAATTCAGTGCCGATAAATTTAATAATAGATGATAAACATAATCGGAGTTAAAGTTACTGAAATTCAGGAGGAGTGCTAATTCAGATTAGAAACTCTCTAAGGACGTTAAGATGTGCGGAGGGCTGATAACTGAGTCAATCACTGATAAGCATCATCATCATCATCATCATCATCATCTCACAGCCTCCAACACTATCGGAGGTCCCGCTGACAGCGTACAGCTGCTGCTACCAGCATCAGACTGAGCGCAGCAGAAAAATAAGCACTTTTATCGTATTGTAGCGGAAAACAGGCTCAAACCAAAAAATAAGCTATCCATTGGTTTTGCAGAAGTAACTATGACTGAAGCTTATGACCGCAACGGCGAGGTTATTGCTGCGGCTCAAAGTGCGCTCAGACACGGACAGATGAGCGCCAGGATTTTGTTAACCAGTGTAATCTTACCTTGAAGAGCAGCTCGGCTGGATCCCCCTTTATCTCTGTTTGAACTCCACCGAGGTCGCGTACGAATGCTGCAGTTTCTATTTCCATGTGCCCCGCAGTCTTACGGCAGAGTTTTCCAAGTGTACCATCGGCTCTTTGAGACTAGTTAAGATCCCGTGTCGTCTCGGCGCTGCGGAGGGCTCCCACCTCCGACGTCTTGGAGAAGTGCAAAATTCAGGCATCTATAGGGCATCTCAGTGTACTTGTTCCTGTAGTGATGGTGATTACATAATGGCTCGAGACAAGTTTAACTCTTAACACTGTCCGTTGCTGTTATTCATCCCGATTGTATTTGAGAGCCAAAATCAGCACTGAGTTGTCATCAGGCAGAGAATAAAGAATTAAAACAGAGTCTGTGTGAGTGAAAGGTGTGGTTGCCTCCATCCCCATGGAGACCGTGTGCTTTTCCCTCGTGCTGTACTGTACATAAGTGTATGAGGGAACTCAAGCTCGCGCCTGCTTGCGTGCCAGGTACCTTAACAGGTGTGGCTACAGACTTATGTCACATAATAAGACGCAATTCTTTGTTGTAATGCTCGTTGTGGATGACAAAACATAAATAGGTCATGTACACAAAACAGAAACAACAGGAACAGAGTTGTTTTTCAGTGTTTGAGTGTGGTATCAGGTACAATAATCTTTACAAGAAGTCAAAGATGAACCGATCTTTAATGGTGTATACTATACTTTATCTATGACATATTTAAGAGTTTTGTGGAGATACATGTGACACGATTTACGTTATGTTGAACTCCTTTATTTGAACTGATGAGGAAAAGAACAGAAGTGCTAATTATGGCACAATGTCTGATGAGGAAACATTTGTTGTACAGAGGATTTTTTTTTTTTCAAATAGAAATTGTATGCAAAGTAGAAATGAAAATCGACAGCAGAGCTCGGTTTGTCGTAGCATATATTAAAGTTGTGTCATAGCAATTAAAATCTACCAAACATCACAAATACATCATCGGTGACAACAAATACAACATGGCATGGTCCTGTATTATGTATTGCTAATTGGGTGGAACATGGTACTAACACTGCCAATGTAGGGGGGGTTCAATTCACACTGCGGCCACCCATACAAAAGTGATATTGTGAGGCATTTTAGATGAAATGACATATGTTTGATCTAGAGTTTATATCAAAACAAGGAACAATACTTTAACAATAGTGCTTACATTGTTTTCAGCCCAGGATCCAAGTAAATTTTAACACTATGGGCTAGTCTAATAAAGTACAGGTGCCATGTGGGGATCCACTGGAAGCAAACCCATGAATCATTTTGGCCCTGACCCATGGCTTAGAGATCAGGTATTACAAAATATATACAATTGACAGAATATTGCAACTTATTCTGTCTTGTCATTGCAGTAAACTAACCTGTTATGTGCAAAAATGCCCATAAAAAAGCCCAAAACACCTCCAGCCCAAATAAATAGCCCTGCATAAAGACATACCTATTAATAGCTACTCTCACCTGCACAGAGATAGAATTAATAGAAGGGATCTCAGTGCTACACTGCAAAAAAATATCCATCTTTACAAGTCATTTAATCTTATATTCAGTCTTTTTTTTATTTGAATACATATAAAAAATCTGCAAAAACAGGGTGACTTTTTTTTACTTCTTTCAATGCATTTCCACTTTGTTTCAGACATTTTCTTGAAAACAGTTCTGAATATGTTGAAACAAGGCAGAACAGGATAGCTCAACCCACTGGTATCAAGTGACACTTGATTAAATTAAGTTAAAATTAAGTTTTGAAGGCACTACTAGGTGACATGACTTGTTATGGTGGCAGTTTTTGCAGTGTATATATTTTGAAATTTACTCATCCTGCATATTCATTCATGAAACTGCTATACTGTGCTTTCATGACATCACAAATTCTACTTGACATTCAGTGAATGCAAATTCCAACTATCATAGAGCTAACCAAAAATAAAGCTTACAGTGGAACCCAAAGCCCAGGATGTATTTTAACAGAATACATAAACTGATAATCCAGATCATTTTTAACTATGAAAAAAAAATCAACGTCTGATTGAACAGGTTGCTGTGTATTGGCACTCTTGCCCTGTCACATGAGTACATAAGGCAGCTCAGATTTTGACAGTGTGGGCATGTTTCTTGCACAAAGGCTTGTCTTTTTTGGAGAAGAAAGCCTGACCTTCCAGATTAGTGCTGCAGACCTACGGAGAAAACCACAGATAAAGCAGTAATGTTATTCACGCAAAATTCAGAATAATTATTTGTATTAATAATCTAAACTTTGCTGTTGCTGTCATTCAAATCGTCTGTCTAGCAGGTGGACTTACCGCACACACAAAGCAGGTGTCATGCCAGGTGAAGCCCAGAGCCTCCAGGAATTTGTCCCCCGCCTCGATGGGGAAGTCACAACCATGGCAGTTGGTCCCAAACAGGTTGTAGTAGTCTGGGTGAGAGAGTGTAAAGGATTATTATGTTATTCCACCAAAAAGTTTTCTTCACAATATCTGGTTTACTGCGGTGCTCCACTGTGAGCTTCTTACCTTTTTCACAGTACGGCTGTCCATCCTCCATGTGAAACATATTGCCTCTGATTGGCTGCTGACAGGAGACGCATACAAAACAGTACACATGCCAGGTCTGTTTCAGGGCATTCATGACTTCCTGCAGAAAGAGAAAGACAAAAAAAAAAAAACTCTTGAGAAAACAAACCAAAAAACATCTTGAACATATTGATGAAAAGCCGCTTATATTTAGCTTGACTTGTAAGGGCAAATTCCCATAATGCAAGATGTTCTTTTTTGTTGTTACTGTACAATACATTTTTGTGGGGTTGGTTTCCTGTATTATATTATTAAGTTAAACCTATTTATTTCTGTGCACCAGTTAACACTGTATGGGCATGTTCTTATCAGCAGAAAATGTCCACACTCACATTGTGCTCATGCAGCAGTTTGCAACATAAAAGACGCCTCAACCCATAAAGGTGCACAATCTGTTTGTAACTGAACCTTTGCATTTAACAAAAATGAACTGCACCTAATTTGATAAGGTCACTGATTATGTTGCTGCTGAAAGATGCCTTTAGCAATGAAGTAAATTGAAAAATTGAAATAAATTCAATTAGCAAACACCAAAAATGTCACTTTCTTCGAAATCTGAACATAGCCAACACAGAACAGCTATGTAAACTACATCATTTGGTTTGTTTGAGACCAACTCACTCTGGTGGGTGAATGAACGTCAAATGAAACTCTCAAAAATGGTCTCTCTACGATCAAAATGACAGAAAACTTGTGGTTCTGGAAACTTCAGTCCCTACAGTATACTGAGTAAGCAATTAGCCCTCTGACTTACTTTCTTCATTCTGTGATTCAAATTCAAATTCTTTCTCATACTAGCAAAGCTTTACAAAAGGGACTGACTTTATTTTTAACCATGCCAGTATTAGTGAAGGGGTTTTGACTCCAGATAGATCGGGGCACAGATTAGTGTCCCCTCACTCACCCCCAGGATCTTCTGTTGGCAGCGGGCGCAGGTGGGAGCAAGAAACTCCTCGTAGCAGTGTTCACAGTAGACCTGGCCCTTCTCCTCGACGAAGCCGCGGTCTGCCAGGGAGGCATGGCAGTGAGAACAGTTGAATTCCTCGGGGTGCCAGGACATGCCCATGGCCACAAGGAACGGGCCCCTGGTGAGAGGAGGCAGGGGACAGAGGATTCAGTATCACACCGGAAGACTCTCCTAAGGAAGTTTAACTTTAACTTAAATTTCCCTTTTTTTCTTGATCAACACTTTCTCAGTCGACCATAAAAGATTTTTTTTCTTTACTGCAGATTAATTTGTGCAGACATGTATGTTACTTAAATTATGTAATCATAGTAATGCTTTTTC
Organism: Holocentrus rufus; assembly: GCA_900302615.1. Lineage (NCBI taxonomy): Eukaryota > Metazoa > Chordata > Actinopteri > Holocentriformes > Holocentridae > Holocentrus > Holocentrus rufus. The sequence continues at coordinate 2,878 of OMLF01041656.1, read as the reverse complement.
CTGTTTCAAAGTCCTCAAATCAAGAGATCTGATTCCACATGAAACTAATATAATACAAGTGTGTCATCCAGGCTGGGAGTGGGGAAAAAAAACTTCTTGAGCCAATGTCTTTTTTCACTTTATTTGATCGTCGCAAACATTTCTAGCGGTGCTGTTTACCTGATGACGTTGTTGCATTTGCTGCACATGGGCGTGCGCGTGCCAGCTGGGATGTGCTCGGCCCGCTGCACCAGAGAGTCCAGGTCCTGCGGGTGAGGCTGCGGAGTGGGGCGGTCTGCACCTTTGGGAGCAGGGCTACTGACCTTGCCAAATGAAGGAGCTGCTCCACCCTTCGGAAAGCCTGAACCAGCAGGATAGAAAGTGGGTCAGATTACTCAAATAGAATAATGGATGGCTCAACATTTGATACATATGCCCTCCGTTGACTATATTAGATTATTATAGGGCAATGTACAAATTCATCCACAAGCAAGCCATTATTAAATAATGTGATACACTAATGGTGACGCTAATTATAAATTGCCAAATTAAAACAAGCCCACTACTGTCATGACTTTGCATTGCTCTAACAGATGTGTGCAGTTTAGGTGTGTCGTCAAGCAATAAATGGGAACGACTGGATGATCTCAAAGCTCCATGCCTGAAGCATGGGACAGCTGGGCTGGACTGATCCACACCGCACCACCCAGACAAAGGATCACTTTTTCTCAGTGCGGAAAACAACACATTCCCAGAGCAAGAGGAGACACCTGGCAAAATAATCCCCCTTCTCTCATCTCTGCACAGAGGGAGAGAATTCACAGTTCTCCCCTTTTCTTTCTTCCCTGCAAAGACGCGTCCAGGAGGGAGGTCAGTGCCGGACGCCCTCAGAGGGAGCGCTTGGGGGTAAAAGGATCGGGGACAGAGACACTATTGAAACAGAGCACCATTATCAAAGGCTGGGGGGATGGAGGGGGGTCAAAGGACAAGTGACCCTTAAATTTCCTCGTAACAGAGAGCAAACAAACTGAATAAACATAACTGGGCAGTGGCAGGGAAGTGAGAGGAGTGTGGGAGACAGTGTGAGAGAGAGGAATAGGAAGACAGAGACTGGGTTCATACTTGAAAGTCATCATGAGAGAGAGAGAGAGAGAGAGAGAGAGAGAGAGAGAGAGAAACAGATATGCTGCATGGAGGGGAAAGTTAGGAGGAGTCCAGTGGTTCATCAAAAAGCCCATGATTTATCGACTTTACTTTGATAAATGTTTGCCAAAGAAATGTTTCTGTTGTGTTAAAGAGCTGCTCTTAATAAAAAGAAAGAAAGAACAGAGAAGAAAAGGGGGATATAGTTACCATTTTGTAAGAACGTTTTTTTTTTTTTTTAGTTTAGACACTATACAGCTATGTGACATTCTGTTGTTTCAGCTGAAATTTAGTTTCAAAAAGAATGAAAATGTCCCTGCAGACTAACCCCCCCC
>OMLF01041646.1:7536-20320 GCA_900302615.1 Holocentrus rufus | reverse complement strand
TTCCTGCTGCAATGCTGCAATCCTGGCAGACACACACACACACACGCACACACACACACACACACACACACACACAGAATGACACATCTCATGGACTCAGAGGTCATCAGGATAAGCCTCCAACAGCCATGCATCCTCCATTGAAAGGAGAGGGGAGAAAAATAAATATAAAAGTGAGAGGTATGGAGTGTGTGTGTATGGACCAAAATATGACCAAAATATCAGATTGTTAATGTGATAAAAATAAATGATTGGTGTGTATCAGCTGCCTGACCTGTCCAGCCTCAATAAACACAACCATACACTTCACACTGTACATTAGTAACAGACCGCCAAGCACTGCAATACTGCTGCATGGGAAATAATAGATTTTTCCGAACTACTTTCAAATTGTGGCTTTCAGTGTTTCCTTGTGTTAGCCTATAGCCCACCCTAAAAACCGTGTGTGTGATTTTCATGAGACAATAGTCCTGAGTGCCGGTGTTCACTCATAGAGGTATAATAAGCTTTCTTTCATGTCACCTTTCTTCCCCCTATTTCGATGCAAGTGTTGAAGGCCCACTTCAGACGGGGAAAAATGTCACCGTCACAGTCCTCTACCCCAGTGAGCGCAGACAGTCACCCTGAGATAAAGGTGATATAAAATGCATGAGATTATGGTGGCTTCATTGAGTTTTTTCCCCCCCTCGCTTTCACAGTGCAGTAACAGTCAATCACCTGCATAAAACAGCCTAAATATAGGGTTTAAGACTTGTTACACCACTACCCGCAGCCATGGCTTGTAATTGAAACTTTTTCATTCTGTTTTTTTTTCAAATGCTTTGGCTGCCGAGGGGAGATTGGCAGCTCTGAGTGGCCAGCAGATGAAGCGGCTGGCGCGCTAATGAATAGAACACTGATTGCAGGATCCCCAAGATGCAAATTACCATGCCTGCCACCCCTGACGACCGGCAATTACCGGGCCGCCGTGGCGGACGCCTCGTGCATATTCATCGCACCCGCTGGGCATATTGATCAACAACTTACTTCAAGCAAGAATTGCTGAAATTTATCATGTATCTTCGAGCTCCCAAAAAAAAAAGTCATCTTTTTTTTTTTTTGAATGTTGCCAAAACTGACGCTGTAATATGTAGCAGGACGTGCCCTTTAAATATGTAAGAATGTTGATTTTAATCAGGTCTAGGTACGGGTTAGCTAATTGCTGATATGTTACATTCAAGAAGCAAGTGCATGCCACTGAAATTGCCATTGACTCAAAAATGTTTCAAATATCAATTTGTAGTTGCACATTAACTAATTAACAACATTGAAAGTTTACTGGCTCTGATAATGACAGACAGCTTTCAGGAGATCAGAGGATCAACTGAAAGCTTTACATCGATCTTGAGAGAGGTTTCAGTTTTGAAGGATTTCCTTGGTGTGGTGTCTCTTTTTATGATAATGCAGTGGACAGAACCACAAAGATGGGATGGAATATTTATTGCTTATTTAACATAAAAAAATACGTCACATCAGTTAAGTTTCATTCATTTTATCAATTCACCTCTAGGGATTATGATTAGTCTTTAAATTTGTAAATCTGACTTACCTCATTCAGAATAATAGTTGCTTATGAATAAAATAACTGACAGGGCTCTTGCTATCGTTCGGTTTTGATCCTTTTCGCTCATGGAGAGGATACTATTCTATGGAATCACTGCTGAGGCAAAACACACACATACACACACACATGTGCAAACAGCTACACACACATGCAGAGTGCAGACTTCAGCCCTGAGCGGTGAAAAGGAACATGGAATATGAATATGAAAGGGCTTCTTTCAACAACAACGGAAAAACAAGAGGGCTGCCAGCGGTTAATGGGACCAAATGAAGGAAAGCTGAGCAACATCGGATTTAAGCTCTCTCCCTCAAAACAAACATCCAATGATCACATTAGCGCTGGATCACAGAGATGTATGATTATTGTCTTGTGTTTCCTGGTTTCGAGCCTCAGCCTCAGTACTTTTCACTTTTCATCTTTTAAAACAACAAAAAACTTATTTTCCGGAGTCCCACATTTGCAAAACGATTTTTCTTCCGTCCCAAACCTTATTTTGCAGGTTATTGGGAAGGTTAATCAAACAATATTAACTCAAAAGGCTATTACTACTCATACTGCTTGAGATATTTGGCATACTTTAGACCCTGATAAGGGTTTTGGAATTACTTTTTGTCATTGAATAATTTGGGAACCCCTCTCATTCTCCATGGTGCCAATTTTTAGGTCCCAACAAGACTCAAACATTAACATTACATAAAGGGCTGAATCCCCCATAAAGAATGCAAAAACATTTTAATTTGCATTTATTTGTATCTGCATTAGTATGATATTCTTTGTTCAAAAATAATGTTGAAGTGGATGCTTTTTTTCTTATTTCTTTTTTATCTAAATTAATTTCAGTATAGAGAAAACAGAGGAACGTTACTTTGCCCCTTGTTATGAAAAAAAATCTCATCACTCAAATGATATAAGATATTTACTTGCTTCTAGTCAATAAACCAAATCCAAAAAATATCCAGAAAGCCCGCTTGCTCAACATTAAAATGATTTTATTAAATTGGCAACACGCCCATGTACTTCGACTTCTCGGTCTTCATTATTTTGACTTACTGAGTAAACCAAATGATGAAGATTGAGCTGACCGATGAAGACTGGGTGGTTGAAACGATGAAGATCAAGTAATCAAAACACAACCCATTTAATAAAAGCATGTTTTGCCTCAGTAACTGTTGGCTTTGGCTTCTTGACTACTAGGAAATACAAGCTAACCTCTTTTGTTTGATGATATAATTTCAGTAAAGTGAAGCCATCAACACTTTATTAACCCCTTGAACTTTGATTTTCACTTAGATTTCCCTTTAAGTAGCATCAAAGTTAGAAAAACATTTTTTCCATATGACAATGTCACATATTTTGTATCTGCTGGTTGTGGTGCTTCATTGAAGTTACGTTACACTTTAATGGAGTGAAATATTCAAACCCAAGACAACATTGTTTTATGGCTGCATCATCACAACAAATAGAAAATATCTAAATGTCTTGTGCATCATTTTATACTTATTTCCCTGTAATTCAGCAGGACATATTTGGTATCTTTGGAATCTAAAATAAAGATCTGTGGGATTGAAAGAAGCAGAGGCATTTGACGAAACCACCGATGGGACTGTTTTTTCATTCTTGCACACAAATGTCAAATACCAAACTGTCGGCAGCGGTAACCTAAGTTAATGTGAACTGAGGTTATTGAACTTAGATTGCCGATAAGCAGAGTTGGGGCCACCAGTTTGAATCCTCAGACTGACTGGGTTGGATAAGTTCATGAGAAAACCTCAACTTGCTCAACGACTGCTGCTGAAGTTCCGTTGAGCAAGGCATGAAACTCACAGCTGTTACAGAGGAGCTGCAGTAGCACCAGGCAGCCTTCAAGGATGCAACCAACCTCTTCTGCCACTGCTTTAAGGATGTGTTTTTAGCCAAGTTGCCCACTTAAACAAGGGTTAACACACACACACACACACACACACACACACACACACACAAACCCAACTCCCCCTCTCAACTTTTCATACACTCACCAGCTATGCATATAGATCCCTATCTTAAATATTACCAAACCCGTTGATAATCATCTCCACACACATACTGAGCGGTCTGACGTGTTTCCGATACACAAAAGCAAGTGAGGGAGGGGGGGCAAATGGAGGGGGGAAAAAAAGAGATATTTAAAGCAATAGAAAAGAAAGAGCGAGTGCAGGTGCTGACCTCCAGAGTTGTTCACATATGTCGTTATCTGTCTGTAATTTCTCCACCGCCGATTCTTATCAGCGAATGACTAGTGTACTGAAATCCACCCACCTAACAGCAACTTGGGGCCCAAATTACATCAATCAGGGGTCTGGAGTAGAGTGGAGTGCTGCACTGAGCCGCTAAAACTGGACTTATAAAATATAATCCACATCCATTCATGCCTTAGACTTTTGTTCGATTGTGCATAATGAGAAATGAGGTAAAGATGCAGAAAAATAGGAACCCAGGTTCAGAAAATGATATGACCCTGAATCAAACTACAGCCTGCAGGTGAGACTGTGTTTTTTTTTTTTTTTTGGTCTGACTCATTGCAGCCTTGGAGACTTGACAATGCTTCGATTTCACCCGTGTGGTATGGAGAATGTTGCTTGTGGGGTTTTTTTCATTAGCATACCGCCTTGGTGTGAAATGAGTTGTGATCACGTTTTTAATAAAAAAAATGTGTCTGACACAAACAGTGATCTGCTTCATGCTTTCATATGATCCAGTGTGGGGGGTGCGAGCTCTCAGGATCAGTTCCCTCTCTTCTGGTGGACTCTTAACTTCTGCATCAATAAAAGAAATGATTAGGACAAGGGATAAAATAGGCTGAAAGAGCTCACAGGAGCCATTATCAAAAGCCAAAGGAGCCAAATATAAAATCCAACATGATTTACTTTTAAGTTAAATATAAGTCCCAGCTTGTAGTGAGTGTTCTGCAGGCTCACAGTGACGATCTTCAGCATTAACATGGCTAATTCTGCCAGGTGAATCAGGGCCTTAATGTTGATGATTGGAGACCAGATTGAGTTGGAAGAAAGATTAAAAATTTGTCCCATTCTTGGTATTAAAGACAAGACAAAAACACAGTGAACTTGGGACTTGTTTCTCCCTTTTCCATCCTCCTTGTCTGTCTGTGTGTCTGTGTGTCTGTCAGCTTCTCTGCATGTTGCTCTGTTTGTTTGTCTGTGTGTCATCCAGCCAACACGCATGTAAGCGAGCCTCGCCAGCAGAAGGGTTGTAACAGGAAGCAATCACTTCAGGAGCGAAGTGACTATTGAGAGGCGTCAGTCTTGTTCACAGTGAAAGGAGCGGGAATGTTGCAGAATATTTCTGCAGTCAGATGAAAACTTAGTTTCTCCGTAAATACAAAACATACACAGAAACATTTTTTGAAAGTGTGCTGTTTTTTTTTTTTTTTTTGATAGTGGTTGCAGCTGTTTCCGCAGCTTTTGTGTACAAGAGCATCTCTGATTTCTTTGCTATATTTTGCAGTTTCCCTTGGAGACACCTTATTTCATCCCATGAGATATTCTCATGGGTTGAATTGTTACAAATCTATGTTAACAAAATACAGAAATCACAGTCGAGACCATCAACCCAGAGTTCTGGGTCAACAGTCTTGTCCTGGTCTTTTATGCTGAGCCCTGACATGAAGACAGAGATATCAACTTTAAAAAGAGCTGTGGTTCAAGTAAAACAGGCAAGTTTAATTTCAACTTTAGGTCTTGGCTTCAAATACTTCATCTGAAAGATCGAACGATACCAATTCAAAAAATTTACATGAGAAAAGGCTACAGATATGAATGATTGAGTGAAGGATTTTTCATCAATATGAAATATAGTGAGCCACTGCTAAACTGAACCTCCAATGAGCAAAGAATTAAAACAAGAACCATGCAGGGTATATGCAGTGTAATTTATTGTCCAAAATGCATTCAAAGGCATTAAAAAGAGATTCAATTAGGAGAAGGGCTCAGTTTTTTAAAGCAGAAGGGGTGTGTGTGCCTGTGACCAAAGTCAGTGACAAAAAGGGCTTCAGTACAACTCAGCTAATAAAAATGCAGAGTGACTGAAAATACCATGGGAAAAAAATCACACAATTTATCATTCTTACCAAATTCAATGCATAATCTTGCCATGATATTTAATTATATATTTTTTCCACATGTTACAACAAAGTAAATAACATTTTCTGACTGTGGTTTATTAATTAGTGAGAATAATAAAGTGACATACATGGATGGATATTGTCAGTGTTACAATGTGAATGCTCCTCTGTACAGGCGTGTGGCTTCGCTGGTCTGATCACATGATCACTTGTGACAGAGGTCATGAGGGGTCAAGTGGGGTCGTGAGTAGTATCCTGACATCCTGCCAGTCTAATCACCTATTTATTTATTTAACAACCAAACTCTGATCCACGCTGAGGATGGAGAGAGAGAGAGAGAAAGAGAGAGAGAGAGAAAGAGAGAGAGAGAGAGAGAGAGGCTCATTTAGAGGAAGATGATCTCATATTTAATATTATTTTCAGTACCACAAACAGCATACAGGCACACATAGTTTGTGCACACATCTTCTTTGTTATGTTAATATTTGTTTTTTATTTGATCTTTATTCCGCCCAACACTAAAACATAATGCCAAGCAGGTTGAATAATGGTCAGTTCATGCAGGTAGTGGGAACAACAGGGTCTGTGACTGCAGAAACCAGTTGTCTCTATAACAGCGTAGCTTGCTGCTGCCACCTTTTGGGAAGTGCTCGTACCTGACTGACTGGTGCAGATCTTCCCTCGCAGCGTGCGTTTACCAGCCTTAGCCACAAAGTGGTGACAGATTACTGAACAACATCAGAGCTCATTGACTGCTGAGTGATGTGTGGTCCAGTGTGCATACACATTATGGGCTGCAATGTTAACCAGTGTAGATGGTAAATATTTGCAATAATTAAACTCAACAGTATTTTTAGCATAGTTTTTTCCTCTTTCAGCCCAGTAAATGACCCACTTTAACTTTGCATCTTTGTCCGTTTCAGTCTGAGGTGATGACAGTACCACTGCAGCCAATATGAAAACAACACACACTCCGATGTAGGTTTTCTGTTCTTGCTAAATATAAATTACAGGAACAATATTCAAAATGTCTGTGGATGTAATGCAAAGAAATGGAGATGTTTGCATGTCGAGAGATGCCAAAAATACTTAAATTTTTCTTTCTGGTCTGAATTTGAATATGACTGTGGGTGGCATGCATGGACCTCACACATCCCCCTGTGTCTCTGTGAGACGAGTATTTGCCTGAGCAAATGAAAAATTTGGATTAGAATGTAAATTAGCAGGACTTTTGAAACTACTCATTCATCCTCCTCATTCTGTAAGACTGTATGTGTGTGTGTGCATGCATGCGTGCTCGGATGCATGAGAGTGTGCAACAACTCATGTATGAATGGTATGTTTGCACAGAGTAGGACCACAGCGGCATCTTATTTGCGTGTGTGTGTGTGTGTGTGTGTGTGTGTGTATACTAGTAATAAATTACAGTAAATATCGACCAAAACGGCTTCCTTTGTTATTTTCTTCTCCTTATTTGATATGTTAACAGATATTCCCTTCTGCACACACTCTCATGCACACGCTCACACACCCTTCAGGCAGTCCCAGGTGTGTTCCCAAACCTGAATAAAATAAGCAGGGACATTCAGGTCATTTGTTTGGATTGAGCATCTACAGCGCTCATCATAACCCCAACTGCTTCGGCCAACTGGTGGAGAGTTGTTGAATATTTCATCACTGGTTGGCAGGAGGGGGGTCGGGTTGCAGTGAGGTATCTGCAAGACAGGAGGACTCCGGTGTCAGCAGGCCGGGCTCCACCCACCTAAATAGAAACAGGAAAGTGGTGACCGTGTCAGTGAAGTATGTCACAGCAATTACACTTAAGAGGACATTCTTTATTTTGATATTACTGGGGCATTACTGGTTTTATGCAACAGTAACTTGCTGTTTGTGTTGTGTCTGAAATGTTTTCTTCAAAGAATTGTACATATATGAATAAAGAAGAGAGAGGAAGAAAGATAGTAAAAACTTGCACCACTAGAGTTAGCAGAGCAACAAATTCAAAATCCAGGTATTTCTAATGACTGCCCATCAAAAAGGCTTAAAGAAAGCATATAGCTCAGGTTGGTCCAGTACAATAAATCAAAGTTAAATAAGTCTTGTAAATCTTCTGCTATACTGTTTTATTTCAAGACTCTGCACCTGCCTACAGGTGCTATTAACACGCCCCCTTCTCAGAGTTAGCCCCGCCCTCTTCCTGCACACCTGCATATAACCTCACCTGTCGCATCAGCAGCACAGAGCTCTCTGCATTCCTCTGGATCCCACTTTGCCTCTGTCTGAGGAGAATCAAACTCAGGTAAGTTAGCAATCACACTTTTCAGAATTGTCTCAACATTTTTTTATTCTGCTGTTTAATTATTTCATTCAGTTTAATAATTGGGATTATGCAATATTAAACAGTGAATTGAAAGTGAAATAAATCAAAAGGAGAATGTGAGCAATAGGTTTCATCAGTTCTCTCAGTGAGCAATTATTCTTTTCCTTCCGACTTTTGTCCCTGTGAAAGCGCAGTCGTAATTGAAACTTCCCAACACGACTTTTTGTCAGCTAATCGTGCGATGCTCTTGTCAAGTGAAATGAAAACCCACTTCCTGCTGAACAATGTGCCTCCTTGTGTCATTGGAATTCAGTCTAAATATTTTCCCGATCATTTTCCCAAGCTCTATCTCTCATCTGAACAAGGACTGTCTGTCTCCTGCTGGCTCCTTTGTAGTGTTGTGGGAACGGTGTTGCAAGGATCAAGTGACAGAGGGACAGAGAGGTTCCCTTGACCGCTAATCTGCCACTGAAACTCTGCTGAGACACACATACACCACACAAAAGCATGCATGCATGCAAAGAGACACACACACACACACACACTACAAACTCACTCACACAACACCCTGTATGTTTCCCATCCAAACACCAACAAATCCCACCGATAAAAATCTGTTTAAAGTCCAAAATTGGTGTGTCCTGTCAAGTTAAATGTCAGTCATGTAATTTGAACACCTGCTAATCTAATGTATTCCCAGATAGTATCAGGTAAAACCAATGGGCAAAACAAATTAAGAGAACTCATAGGGGCATTCCTACAAAATAAAAGTGCTTTGAACGTGAATTGAATTTTACAAGTAACAATTTAAATTTTATCTTGCCGAATTTCCACCCATTGGAGAAAAAACTGGGTTAAAATCTACAGTAATATTTGTGCAGATTTTTTTTTCTTTTTCTTCACAGATAGTTCAAAATGACTCTAACAAGGCTATACCCTACTGGTCTATACCTCAGATGACACTGTTATTTGGAGCTCATGGGGCCACTTGTTATCTCCTCTGTTTGTTCCTGTTTTTATGACTCCTCTCTTGGTTTCTTCTTGAGTGTGAAATGCATCTCATTATCATAGTAATAGAATATATGAGGACGTCTTCAGCGCTCATGAGAGGCTCTTGTTTGACCCGGGGTTCAGCGGGAGTCATTTACATTTTGATTGTATGCCGGGGTTGAGATGAAGTTGTGTTTGAGCAGAGCTGAGATGGAAAGGCTGGAGAGCGACGCAACCACCAAGTCATCCATTTGAGTTATCTCTCAAAGGCAGATAGTTTGAACTGACACTTTTGCCAGAGGTGTACTCATTTAAAGTCTCTCTCATGATTTTCAGTGGGTGTTTTTTTTTTATAGTCTTTTCAATATTATATCTCACTTTAACAAAGCTTTAGATTATTGCAGTCGTTTAAACAACCCACCTTCCCTTCTGAGGTTATTTATTCCACTTTTAGACATCCGGAATTTGGACATCTTATACATCCACTCACTCTCCAGGGAAATGGGCCTCTGTAAGCTATTAGCCCTGCTTTTCATTTCATTCTTTAGTTTCTATAATTGATTTAACATCTCTGATTTTACTGGCTGTGTTTCCATTCTTTTTGTTTTTATTCCAACCTGTCCGCACAGGTTGGAGACAAGTCAAGTCAAGTCAAACTTTATTTATAAAGCACAGTTCAAGGACAGGCAACTCCATGTGCTTTACAAACAATAAGAATAGAGGGAACAAAGACAATAAAAACATCAGTATGAAACAGTCAAACACAGTGAAACATTAAACAATTCCAAAAAATAAAAGCGCAGAAATATTAACAGGAAGCAATAAAATAGTAAAACAATTGTAGCACTAAAACATTAAAAGAATATTGAGGCTTAAGATTATTTTTAAAAGAAGATAAGCTCGTGGCACATTTTAGACTAACTGGCAACCTGTTCCAACATGAAGTCACATAAATAAAAGGCAAGATCACCAGATTTCCAGATTTTCCTTGGGACCACAGGTTGGTGTCAGATGTTTTTAGGCAGTGAGTGTTTAACAAGCATCTAGGAAATATAGGGTGGTCCAAGATCATTTTGAGCTTTATAACCAAGCAGGGAGTGTTTCTTTTGCCTTTACAGCCACCCATCATAAACATCTAATTCCCTGTTTTCTTCTCTTGCACCCTCTTTCTTCTGCCTCTCCAGCCTCCCACTATGGCTTCCACTTTGTCGATGAGGAATTACCCGATCGGCCGTCAGCCCTCCTTCTCCAGTCTCTCTCTGAGGGACACGGGCCGCTCCCGCTCCCGCGCCTCCGTCTCGTTCGCTGCAGCCAGCCCGCTGACCCGTTCGGCCTCTGTCAGCCAGGACCTGAACGGGCCGATCAACCTCCAGCTAAATGGCCTGCATGGCAACAGCACCAACGAGAAGGAGGCCATGCAGGGTCTGAACAACCGGCTGGCCAACTACCTGGACAAGGTCTGATCCATCACACTTACTGTGCTGCTAAGATAAGGGTCAGCGGCTAAATGTGTTTGGCCTCCATGCAACATAAGCATGAACACTATTAGCAGCATCCTGAGGGACTTGAAGAATGAAATAGGAAGGTTTAATTCTGGAGAAGCTGAATTCACCACTGTAAAATAGATGGAAAAAGTGAAATCTCTACCCAGTAAGCAAGGCTTTATGTATTTAAAAAATGAGCTTGGTTTATATAAATGCACATGCACAAGTTTGCCTGAACCCATGAAGGCTTCAAATAGACACGATGTGATTTAAACTCACTTATGCAATACCTGCAGAAACCTCTCTTTGATGTCAAAGCAGGTCTGAGTGTGGGTTTTGGTTTGATGATGAAGACTTTTCTCCCGCTGTATTTCTTCCGCCCAGGTGCGTTCGCTGGAGCGCTCCAACGCAGACCTGGAGATGAAGATCAAGCAGCTGATGCTGGACCGCATTCCCAAAGGCCACGACCTTGACTCCATGATGGCCCAGGCTCACGCTGTTGAGCAAGAGGTGAAGGCCAAAGATACATGCAAATTTAAAGACATGCACGGACAGACGAGGCCGTGTGTGCACTCACAAGCCCTCCTGCAGTTTGCCCCGACATATTTAAATAGTTTGCCAGTTTGCTGGTTCCAAGTTTGAAGTTTGTGTAGACAATGTCCAAGGTTAGAAGGACATTGGTTATTTTACATAGACAAAACAGTCATGCAAATGTCTTCATCCACAGTGTCTGTCAGCAGGAACGGCATCAGTAGAGACAGCTGCAGCAGGTTTAATCTGCATTTGTCTTTAGATTAATCTTTTCCAAAAATACCCTTAACTTAAGTTAATGATTAGTTTGCTCATTTAGTCCACAGAAATGTTCAGTTTAATGGAACTAGAATGAGTTAAGTTTTTAAACAAGGATTCATTGTTTCCTTTCACATTTTCATGTGTCTGTAACATTTAGATTTTACTCTCTTTTACATTTTACTCTATTTTACAAACCATGAAATGAAAGAGTCTTGGGTTTGATGTAATGAAATTCTTGACTGACTTTAACACTGTATCTTAATATGTCCTAAAAGGCGTTCCCAGTGTATGTTAATGTTGTCTGTTAGGTGAGGAAGAAGACCTTGGAGAACGCTCGCCTCATGTTAGAGATTGATAACGCTAAACTGGCTGCTGATGACTTCAGAATCAAGTGAGTGATTAATTAATTGAAATCATAATAAACTGCTGTGCCAGAAGAGGTTATTTGTTTTGTAGTTGCTTAATTGCCTTAGTTAAGGCTATTGTCTGTCCTCTTGATTGTAATCAGTTGATTTGGTGTTAAAGCATCATCATGCTCAAAAGAAGAACACAAATCAGTTAAAAAAACCTTAAAAAGCTCCTCATTGATGCACTATGCACTCAAGTCCACATGTTAATTTTTAACTAATATTATGCACAATATTTCTGGTATATCAGTGAAAGTGTGTGCAGACAATTAAAATGTTTAATGCAAATTTTTATTAGCAATGAAAATTATTTTGTTTCCAGACCTTTTGTACTGTGTATTCTATGTGGCAACAACTTATATCCGACTTTCCCTTCCACTTCTCATCCTCCTTTCCAGCACATAAGTTTGATTTCAGCTTGCAAACAAATATTGATTAAATTCAAAGTGTTTGGTTTCCCTCAGTAAACCTATCTAAGCTCTAAAATTCACAAATCATGTAACTTTTGGAGGGTTTTGTCCTCAGCCTTATGAGTTTTCACCCCCATCTCTAAAATGTTAATACATAAACACACGCTACTGAGCTTTCCTACACTACATATGCTGCCTTTTCTAGGTGGGAGACGGAGCTGGTGATGTGTCAGTCAGTGGAGCGAGACTGCATCGCCCTGAAGAAGGCCAAGACAGATCACGATCAGATCATTGCCACTCTGAGAGGAGACCTGGACAGCCTGAAAGAAGAACTTTACTTCCTCAAGAAAAACCACGAGGAGGTCGGTGTGCTTATCACCTCTCTGTCCTCAATTTGTTTATCCCTGATTGGTCTGCAACTCTTTTTTTTTGCTTTGCTCTCTCCATTGACTTCTTCTCAGTTTCTCTTTGGAGCCTTTCTCTCTTTCTCCAGCCTGCCCTCGCAAACAACAAGCTGTTTGATTTGAATGACCCAAATTGGTGTGGTGGACCCAAGAGTCCTTTTCAGAGAGAGAGAGAGAGAGAGGGAGGGGGAGAGGGGGAGAGAGAGAGAGAGGTGAGACCACTGCTGTGGTCCTCTAGTTTCTACAGACAAAAGGAG
>OMLF01041606.1:23259-37306 GCA_900302615.1 Holocentrus rufus | reverse complement strand
TCATTATGTATTATATCATTTTATCTGTCTTTATGGTCATATTGACTGCATTTCTTTTACGTGCACCAGGCTGTCCCTCCTATCTGCGTTGCTCACACACACACACACACACACACACACACACACACACCTGTCACAATGCTCAGCCCATGTATAGATCACAGAAGTGATGTAAAGTTCCAGGTTCACATCACATCATGTTCTGTGCTCTCAGCCATGAAAACCAAAGTGAAACTTTCGGTGTTTGCAGACAGTAACTGGACATGAATTAAATTTCTGCCTGTTGTCACTGTAGAAACAGACAGGATATTCTTTCTAAACTCACAGCAGCTGTTGGTGCTGTTCTGACTTCTCAGTGGATCAAAGTGAGTCACGAAACAAAGCAAAGCTGCGAGAGCCGCGTGCAGCACGAGGTGTAATGACTGTCTGGGGGTTAGAAAATAAATGTCATTAATGAAGACTCTAACAAGTACAGTGATACATGCATGCATGTGTGTGTGTCTACATGTATATCACCGCCTGGCTAAATAACTGCCTCTGCGTGTGTGTGTGTGTGTGTGTGTGTGTGTGTGTGTGTGTGTGCTAAGTGAAAATGGGTCGATGAAACACGACGCAGAGAGAGGGGAGCAGAGGGGAGGAGACGATGGGGAGCGGAGCGGCGTGTCGGGCTGCATACACATCCATCTTTCTGACAGAAGGTGTGATTAACACGACCACCTGCTCACTCGCTCGCTCTCGTCTCTTTTGTATCAAAACCCAAACAACAGCCTGGAAGAGCAGCTCATAATACCTGCAGCACAAACAGCCAGCAACTGGTTTTAACAGTCATGACGTGGTCACACCGGCACCAAAGAAAAATTCACATCCCATTCAAAACCCTGCAATGTACCAAAAAAATGTATTTTATTTTATTTTATTTTAATTTATTATTTATGACAGAGGATTGGGGCTACACTGGAGGAAAAAATATTGTGAGAATAAAGTCATAATTTCTGTTAAAAAATATTTTTATTATTATGATCTGAAAACATTGTTAGTGAGCTGCTCTGTTGTTGTTTGTATGTTTGCTGTGTTCTGTACTTTCCAAAATAAAAAATTGTTAATCACAAAAAAAAAGAATAAAGTCGTTATATTACAATGAAGTCATGAAATTTTACGGGGAGCAATAATAATAATAATATTACATGAATAAAGTTGTAATTTTTTTGAGAAAATTTCTTCCATGGAAAGTGGTTATTCCTCAAAAATCGACATCATGCACTAAACTGTATATGAATATATGATTGTGTTAAAGGGATGTTACACTGTTTTTGAGCAGCATTTTGGTGACAGACTTTACTGATTTGTTGCCAAATGCTTTCACATTTTCCCCACTGTGTGAAAAAGCAGCCTGGTTTGTTGTTCGTCACTTCTGAGACATAAAATTCCAGAGACGTCTGAGAAATGCTTCCCACCCTGACGATGACGCAAAACAAGCATGGCCGCCCATGTGAATGAGGCAAAGAGAGACGTTTCGGTACTTTGATGAAGACAAGAGGACGTTTTGGTGCATGGAGAGGAAACTGTGCGGTTTGATGAGGAAGGTGAACCAAACGCCTCATTTTGAAAGCGGTGCCTCAAGAGAGATGTGGTGGATTAATATGCATGTAAGTGCCTGATTACTTGGCTGTGTGGGCGCAGTGAGGCAGAACATGCTACCAGTGAAACAGGATAACACTCCAATGAACACTTTTCCATCTCTCTAGATGGAGTGGAGGATACGAGTGTTGCACTTCTGCATGTGTGTGTGTGTGTGTGTGTGTGTGTGCGCCTGTGCATATATGACCAAAATGTGAGTGGGCATAGTGCATATTTATGACCACTGCCAGCGATCCATAACTGCTCTTTTTTCGCTTTGGATGCAGACAAAGACCTTGAAGACATCTGGAATAAAGTTGGACCACACAAACCATCAGGCAGTAGAATAATTGCCGGTCGTTCCAGTTGTTTGAAGCAGGTATTCGCTTTGGGATCCACACCGACAACACTGGCTGGCATTTGCTGGCGCTGCTCTGTTTTTCCTCCTTTTGCAGCTGCGCCGCTCTCAGCAGGCGACACACGCCGACTCTTGACTCTTGAAAACAAATATCGAAACCACTCACTGTTTGACATCCAATTCCTACCACGACAGCACTCCAACTCCGATGAAATAGGTTTCTTAAAAGCTCCTGGTAGTGGTAACACTCGTGCTATATGTAATATCCAATCTATCTCAAGAACTGTGAATTTTCAATGGACTCGTCAGAAGGAGGTTGTGTGCGCTCTGCTGTGGCAAGTGTGTCATTTTCTTTATACTCGGGGCCTGATCTGCTTTTTTCTGCCTTGTTTCAACACATTTGTTCTTGTTCCCTGAAAGAAATCCTGCAAAAACTGCACTGGAAACAAGTAGGATTATCTTATCCCAATTTCTTGTTTGAGATTTTAAGATTGCATATGAAACTAAATGACTGAGATAGTTGGGAGATAGTTGCAGTGTAACTCAGTTTAGCTGCAGAAACTTGATGCCAGTCTCTGTAGCATAAATGCTGGTGGGAGTGAGGGTTCAGTTCCTGCGAGAATGATCCATGATAAATATGTAGGCAGCGCATGCATGGTAATTTAAGGTGCACTGGATCTGCGTTCATTAAAATCGTGAGGGTCAAACTGGCGGTGCTTGAGGAGTGAATAAGAGGTGATTCAGCAACGGGTGTAATGAAACATCACGGAGGGACTTCAGCGCCCTCCCACAGCCGTCCTTAACGAAATGCGTGAGAGAGAGAGAGGCCTGAAGTGTCACGAAACAGGGGAGAGCAGGTGGGAGGAGACAGGTAAGAGAGAGGGGGCTGCTGGGAAGGCACTTATCAACAGTGCAACAGGCTCGAACAAGCTGGACGGCGTGAGCATGGAGCTGAGCGGTGAAACTGTCAGGTATGTTCAGCACAGATTCGGCTGAGTGGAAAGACTGCACTCAAATCAGTTAGAAACCAGTGGTTCCATTAGTGGGTTCATTAGTGCTGTGCAGCCAAGCTTCATTCAAACGCACAGAACTTTATTTTAAATTGTTGAGGAGAGTTTGCAAAGATCCCAAACCTGCTGAATTCCATTATATTTTCTATTTGATGTAATGCTGCAGCCATAAAACAATGGCATTTTGGCTTTGAATATTTCACTCAATATAAGTGTGATGGAGCTTCAATGAAACTGCAACCAGCACATACACAATATGGATGAGACACTGATGTACAGTATCAAAAAAATATGACTTTGAAGATACTTAAGGGTAAATTTGAGGGAAAATCAGGTAATAAGGGGCTAATCTGACAGACTCAGAGGAACAAGCTTTTGTAATGGTGTTTGTACTTTAGAGCTCAGCTGAAAAAAGGATGATAATAATCAGCATAATCACTAACTATTCACCAAGCAAAGTCAAAACAAACAAGAATAGATGCATTCATACCAGGCAAGTTTGGAAGAGTTTATTTAAACCCTGGACTGTTAACAGGAGGAAATATCCAATAATGGTTGGCAGAGATACTGCAGCAGCACACTTGCAGCCGATGATTTAATTCAATAATTTATTAGAGCTGTGGATTTCACACGAGGCTTCCTCAGGCTCGGTGACATCAAAAACACAGGAGCCGCTACACAGGCAGAGGAACAGCTGCTGATTGACAGCTTTCAGTTCAAAGTAATCAGTGCAATCAATACAAAAAGGTTTCCAACACAGAAGAGATAACATATTCAGCAACAATTTTCAGCATCAAAGAGATAAACAATAGTAGATGAATAGACACATTCTTAATAAACAAAACACAGGAAACAAAGAAAATTTGTAAATGACCCACATTCACAAATTGCAAATATAGGCTGTATGTCAAATTGAAATGCTGATGAGAGATAGAAATATGATGTTCATTTTCTACAAGAGAATTTATTAATAAGTATCAGACCATCACAATGGACACCATCTGTGATTGTTAAATATGCACCAAAAAGCAGAATACATCAATTACAGGGCACGTCAGGAACAATTTAGACCTCTTACAGATTTATTTTGGTTCAGCGAGGTGAGAACAATGCCATTAAAACAGCATTCAGATTTCCATTCAAATTGTGGTTTGTTTGGAGAAGAGAACAGAATCCAAACCAATTACATGAAATTACTCCAAAATACAAGGTACAATGTGTATGAGGCGACAGGTGTTGAATAGCTCGCTAGTTTTCATGCTCGGAAAATGTCGCATAATAAAATGAACCGAGGACAAACCACAGTCTGGTCTCCGGCTCATTCTTCATCTGTTCCAGACTGCCATGAAAACCAGCAGCAAGGAGCAAAGATTAAGAGGGTTCTCAGGGTCTGGAAATCCTGGAAAAGTCATGAAATTTCAAAATCTCATCTGTCAGGCCTGGAAAAGTCATGAAATTTCAAAATCTCTGGGGGCTGGAATAGTCCTGGAAAAGTCATGAAATTTCAAAATCTCAAAAGGCCTGGAAAAGTCATGAAATTAAGTAAAATCATTGAAAGTTTTGGAAAAGTCATGGAATTTAATTTTGTTGTCTGTAAGAAAATGAATTACAGTAATCTTCCATGGATCGTCTTCCATGAAACGTTTAGATGTGCAAGTCCGACTTTCTGCTAACATGTGTCGATGCGTTCTGCACATGTACTTTGGTTGTGGAAATTTTATTATGGGTCACTGAAAAATCATGAAGAAGTTTTTAAACTTTGTCTGTGAAAATGTGTAGGAACCCTGATAAATAAATCAAATTGTGATACAGCATCACTCCACCAAAACGATAGAAACTCTCTAACCAATTTGGACCAGAAGTGGATTTCCACACACTGTACAAATGGGGAAGCCATATGGCGGCCGGGCGGCACAGAGCCTCGGCTGTAGTGACTGTTGATGGTAATTCACACTCAACCTCTGAATCAGCTCAAACTCCACTCGGCATTCCCGCTTCACATCGGGAATGCAGAGATGTGAGATGGCATGAGGAGGAGGAGGAGAAAGTAAGAGGTGAGAAAGAGGAGAGCTGCTGCCTGATTGATTGAGGAGAAAGCAGGCAGGAGATTGCTTGGCGTATTTTTCTTTCCCTCCGAACATGAAGATCTCATTACACGAGCGCACACTCACGCAGCTCCCTCCTACACACACACACTCTCACATGTGATGGAGCCCTCAAACTGTCGGGTTAGTGGAGCAACAGAAGTGAACCGTGTGGTGCACTGCAAAAAAATCTCCATCTTAAAGTCGTCAGTGTTCAAATATTGTTTTTGTTCATACAAAATCTGCTAGCGGGATTTGATAAAAGTATAAATATGTTGGAATAAGGCAGAATGATCAGCCCACGAGGATCAAGATGACACTCAATTCAAGAAAATTCTGGAAACAAGTTGATTATCGCTGGAAACAAGCTGGATTATCATCATCTCATGTTGTAAAAGGATAGGAAATTAAAATATGTAATGTTTCATTAAATTATTTGTCATCTGTTATTTGTCAAAGCATCATGAAACGGGGAATCTGAAGTCCTTTCTGCACAGAGAGACTTGATGTCTCCTCAAACCAGCGGTTAAAAAGCTGCTTTCACACATCCAATCAGAATACAGCTCAGTTTTTCTTCCTCCCGCCCCTGTTTGATTGACAGCTGCTCTCCTCCGCTCAGCTCATCAAACGTTAACGAGGAACAGGAAGTGGCAGAAGTACCACTACCACTACCACAAGCCTTTTAGCATGTTTTTAGCAAGTGAGCTCTACAGCCAAGTTAGCTAGGAAAACCTCAGCTAACATGTTAGCGAAGAAAACATTAGCTAACACGTTGTTGCGATGCTAATAGGAGTAATAGGAGCCGTAGCTCTTTCAGTTCCAACAAGCAGGATATTTTCACTTTGCTGGACAGTTGGTTGGTCTTACCAGGGTCCAGACAATATTCTTACTCTACAAGGGGAACTAAAGCCCATCCAGCCCTGCTGAGATGGGTTCAAACTACATTTTATTACACTGACTGACTTTTAGCATTCGATAAATGCTTGCTGAATGATGAAATAAATAAGAAAATTAACATTTTTAACCGGGTTTACCAATCATTTGAGAAAAACAAGATTTTAAGACTGAATATGACACTAAATGGAGATTTTTTTGCAGTGTATTGGTCTTCTTCTCCACCTCTCTGGCCTCTAAAACCTCATCGATATTCTTGATTTGTCTCCAGATCGATGTATAGTGCCGATTGATCTCTGTCTTCTATATTTCCTGGAAGCCTGAGAGTTACACGTCTCCACTCAATTTTGGTTTATTTCGTGTCTCCACATGTCATGTTCTTCACAGCCGTGCCTGACCATGCATAAAGCCGCATGAGCAAACCGGTCTCTATGTAAGATGGAGTGTGTATAAGCTCTTGGGAGACACTTAAACTGATTCAAAAAACCCTTCAAGGCAGCTGGTTATCTATGCAGTGCACACACACACACACACACACACACACACACACACGCGCATGCAACGGATTGCATTTACGACCACACACACTCAAGGACACTTATTAGGACACATACGAGGACACGAATAACAATACGCTGCCGTGCATAGTGCACCCACGCTCACACACACTCCAACGCCCTCTCACACACACACACACACACGAGTGAGTCATCCAGCATGCAGCCGCATAAAGGAGAGATTGATCTCGTTTTAAAGGAAGATCAATGTCAACGCTATTGCCTCGTCCACCTCTCCATCTCCCTTTCTGTCTCCCGTGGCATTTCACCAGACAATCCAGGAATACACATCCCACCCACACACACCAGCCGAGTGTGTGAGGGCATCCACGACAAAGCAAAGGTTGTAATTAAAGTAATAATCTGGGATGTTCACATATGAAGAAATGTGTTTGAGGAGGATGATACAAAGCCACTGAACAAACAAATGTATAATCAGTGTAATAAGAAGTCTTTGTGAGCGAAACAAAGCTGTGAACATCTGTTTGGGAACTGAGGGTCTCTACTGTGTGTGTGCTGTGTGATTAACACTGACCTCTCCAAATATAACACAGATGGAGAGAGTTATGCTGCCGTCTCCTCTGTTTTTTTCAGGCAATTTGAAACAAGGCAACAAAGTAAACTTGCTGCCCACCCATGAATGATGCTCGGACTTCGGGCCAATCAGGAGCCAGAAGCTTCGTACCGTCAAGTTAAACTGGACCTGTCGTGATTTCAGGGCAAAAAGTATTGCTGAAAAAAAAAATAAATACAATTTTAAAAAGTTTGCTCTGTATCTTGTTATAATGAGAAACTTTTCTTGTTATTATAGGATATTTTTCCTCAAGATACTTCCAATTATAATGAAACCGTTTGTCAGAATTATGACATAATTTATCTTATTAAAACAAACTTTTGACATTGTAGCAATATGTCTTATCTTCAGTCAATATCAATATCATGTTGTTATAACATGAAATGTTTCTCATTGTAACGGGATAACTTAGTCCATTATAAAATAATATATATAATAATATAATATAGCATATCTTAAAATGAGCAAAAGAGTTATCGTCTCAGATGAATTGAAAATGGTTTGATTATGTTCTATTTATAGTTATAACACTATGTTATGTATATAATCATGTTATATTAGATAAGACAAGTTATGACATAATGAGGTAAGTTATAGTTATAAGATGTCTTCAAGATGAAAATATCTTAATGTAATGAGAGAAACATCTTGTTATGACAAGAAAAGTTTCTCATCATGAGGTGATCCTGATCTGATGTTTTTTGTTGCCAGTGGCAGCGATATGTTGCCATAGTAACGGTTATGGCCCTTCAAAGTTGGAAAATTTTACGTTTCGTTATAGCGCCCACATTTTGACCTTTCACAGCTCCTTCATTCACCCAGTCATTTTAATTTGGATGCATCGTGCTGCACCAGTCAGGCGTGTCACATTTAGAAATCTGACCTTTGATCAGATCTCAACGACCTCATCAAGCTAAATTTAGAAAACAACGTGAAGATGCGTCATGCCTCCGAGTCCTGTCAAAATCGCATGTCACTTGTGTGTGTGTCTGTGTGTGTGTGTGTGTGTGTGTGTGTGTGTGTGTGTAAATGGATTCGTATTGTGCGGCTCCCTTTTGTACATGAGCCATTTGTAGCAGCAGTAGTTTTTTTCCCCCAGATGATACAAACGCTTTGTTGTGAATGCAGCTGGTGTAGCATTGAAGTCTACAGAGACAATGCTGTGTGTGTGTGTGTGTGTGTGTGTGCGTGTGTGCGCGTCTGACAAAACAGATACCAGCCACCAGACTCTGACCCCAGTGGCCTTGTGGGTAAGCTGCCAACTGCAGAGCGGAGAGCTGAAACTGTAAATGTGTCAGATAAAGGACACAAAGATGCAGATGAAAGGAACGGGAAATATGGAGGAAAAAATTAATAAAAAGTGAGGAGGAAAAGGAAAAGATGAGGAGAAGAAAGAGACAAGAGAGAGGAGAGGAAAGAGAAGCAGCAGAAACTCAGAAAAGAGATAAGGATGGGGGGGAGTGACCAAAAATGGAGGGAGAACGAGGAGACGAGCCTCCCAGCAGGGATCCATGTTTTTGTGAATCAGAGGAAGCCGTAACGGGAAACGAAGTGAGAAAGAGAGAAAGAAATAGAGACGTCTGGAAAAAATAGATTCCTTCTTCAGCTGCTGATGGATCCGTGGCAACCTTCCAGATTCCTGCACACTCGTTTCATACAGATCTATAAACAGAAAAGCAGCAGATGGCAGAATATCTGATATAAGCACTTTCATTTCCTTCGACAGCGTAAACGCAGTCGTCGCCTCCAGCCCTGACATCATCACCACCGTCTTCATCACGAAGTGGGCTTGTCACCAGAAAGTCCAGAAATAAATACTCTCCCCTACCTTAGATGCCATTAAAGTGCCCTTGAGCAAGGCATGTGATGGAAAATCCACCTCCAGATGCTTCACAGACCAAAATGTGATGTATTCAAGAGCATTCAAGGAGTTATTTTGTGATGAAGTGTCACTTTATTGGTGTGTCCACTTTCCCTCAACCTGCTTTATCTACTTCTCCTTTAGTTAGTGATTTCCTACATTTCCCAGAATACCTTTTGACAACCCCAGAGAACAGACATGAACTGTGAATGAGGCCTGATATTTTGAACCCAAACCGACTGTGGCTGAGAAAATTTTTGGCCAAACCAGAACAAAAATATTGAACCCAACCGGAAATGAAGCCAGAGAAAAAAAGTTAACCCTGAGTTGGTCTCACTCCCACCTCACTAAATCCAGCTGCTTGGAAAGAAGTGCTATGCATCAGAGGTGAGACTCTGAAAGAAGCTTTAAGCGTCCAAATTTGACGCTCCAAGACACGGACAGGTGTGGACTCTGTCAGGTTTAGTCAGGAAGGCATTTTTCAAATATATTGCTTGAACAAATATGCTAAAACATCCAATCATAACCCTAAACTTAACCAAGTGGGTTTATCTTGCTCAGAACTCCAGTATTCATAATAACTAGGGCTGTCAGTCAATTAAAAAAATAATTAAAATAACATAAAATGTCGGATAAAATGTTGTAATTCATCACGACAAACAGAAGCACATTTAAAATCAAGGATGTTTGAATTTGGAACCAAACTGCCACTAAATAGACGAAGGATCAATACACAAGAGGTATATTAAACTATAGAACATGGATTCTGGACACAGTGGCTCCTTTGGATGGACGTGTTACAGGATGCAATTCATGTCTGAATGTATCTTTTTCTACCACATGATTTTCGAAAATACCCAGGTTACATCATTATCCACTGGCATCAAAAAAATGAACCACCAGTCAAAAAAATGGGACCAGAAATGTGAACCAGGGTGGATTTTTCCTTTAACTCCCAGATGCTGTTCAGTTCAGACGATACATGTGGTTGTTCTGGGCGGCTCTCTGTGTGATTGGGGTGAAACTCTGTGAATACGAGACAAAGCAGCGCTGCAAAAGAGCAGCCTCGGATAAATAAAAGACAGGAAGTCATCATCATTACCACTGCTGTTGTTTTGATGACACCGACTGGATGTGTGAGTCAGTCAAGAGAACGTGTCGTCTGCTCTTTTCAAACCCCCACAAGAAAGCCAGAGTGGTTAAACCATGAAAGCTTCGACAAATATTTTTCCTTTCAAGGGAAACCTTTGAAAGTGGATCTGCACTGCAGCTTTAAGACGCTTCCCAGGCAAATGTCAGGCAGCACTACACTTAATGACAGTTGCACCATTACTGTTTGATTCCTGTGGATGTTGGAGCGACGGCTAATCCATTTTTAATTTGGCCCTTTCAGCGAGGTCATTTTTAGATGACATTAAATAACTCTCATGTTGAATTATACTGATGTTGATGCTGCTATTAAAGTTCTGACATTCCATTCATCCTCGGGCATTTACTTGTCATTTACCCTGAAGGAAATCCAGCAGGGTAAATGGGTTCCTGTCTTGTCTTCAGGGAGCCCCGGGTGACGAAATTTGTGACGCACAAGAAGTAAGTCCTTCTGATCCCCAGCAAGGGAACTGGGGCAAAGGATTTCAATCAAACTTGAAATGGAACCACCCTCACAAAAAGTCAATCCGCCCGTCCAACACGTCACTCCAAGGCAGCATATCTCGAATTCTATTGGGCGGATTGGCATGAAATTTGGTGCGTACCTCCCTGCTCCTCAGAGGATGGACCCTGTCAATTTTGGCGTCTTGGCGACCTTCCATCTTGCACCACCGCCCAACCAAAATGTCAGCTTTGCACATAAGATATCACAAAATGTATTTATTGAATTGCCGTGATATTTGGTGAGAGCATTCATGCCCCCTAAAGGAAGACTCCGCTCAATTGAAGTGACCCTATGACCTTTCCTCTAGTGCTACCCTCAGGCCACAATGTCAGATTTTAAATCTCATCGCCGTGAAATTTGGAAAGAGTCAACTTTGGTGACCTCATGACCTTTCCACAAGCACCACCCTGAGGCCAAAATGTCCCACGACCTACATCCGCCAAGCCAGTGGGGCACCAGTGGCAGAAGGCCTTGCTAAAATAAATAAATAAATGAATAAATAAATAAATAAACAAGCAACTGTACTGATTGTTGGTGGTGTCGATTTAAAACTGGAAACATTTTATATCCTTGCCGATAAGTTAGATGAATGAGGGAACAAAGGAGGATAATTATTATCTTCGTTTCACATAATTGGAGCTGAATTCTACTTCAAGAGGCAGCCATCTTTCATCCAGCAGTTTTCAATTAGAAGGACGTGAATGCAGCCAGTATTACAGCTGAGAGTCCACTGCACTTTTGCATTTACAGTTTCGGTATTTAGGTAACGCACTCATCCAGAACGACTGCAGCAATAAAGTGAGCACCAGTCCCGAGATCACCAGAACTGTAAAAGCCTGGGTCACAGTGTCCCTACAGTATAGAACAGTTGGAAAAGAGCAAAGTAACACGGAAAAGAAATTAAATCACAGCTAAGGAGAGAGATTGAAGAGATTTTTTTTCAGAAAGCAATTACAGTGCGAGAGAGGAAATTACTCCACAGGGAGAGGATGGCGTGAGGTCGGGTATTTCTTGAAAAGTTGTAGACGTTTTTCTTTTCTTTTTTTTCCCCCTGCAGCTACAGGAGGGGAAGGCTGACAAAGGATTGAGCTTGCACAACCACTGATTAAAAATTGAGTTGTTTTGTCACACAGCAGTGGAAGATGACAAGAAAATGTAGAAAATGTAGAGCAAATACATAAACTCCAAGAAACATGTCAGAGCTGTTGGTTCACCCCAATATTAAGTTGTTGTAATTGCAATAATAGCAGTTAATAAAAAGCAATAACAGCCATTTGGTGTGATGATGCCACTGTACATTGTAAAAATAGAGTTTGTATAGACAGCAACAAAAGTCCTGAGAGGCAGAGCTGCTCTGGAGTCAGAAACAATCTGAAAAAGCCAAGAGGTAAAAGCGGAGGCAGCTAGTAGTATGAAGTCTAGTGCTCTTGTTTCCAACGGGCAAAACACAACTAACACCTACAGTGTTTGGTCTGGACTTTCTGAACACTGTGCAAAGTCTGGAGTAATTTGGCAGGTGAGAATACCAAGCGGTCTCCGGCATGCACCGAACATTTCAAACATCAGAGGTCTTTTCTGTGTCCATCGCAGAAAGTCTCGGGCAGCATTTAACAGCCAGAACAGAGTCAAAAACCCTCAAAGAATTTCCCACCATCTCTGCACAGAAGCAGAAGCAGTGACGGGAGAGCGACTTTTCCATTTTAACAGATCAAAATGTGTCCATGTCCTGTTCCTACCTACCATTCAGAGTTTAAACATCAAAGGCTCACTTGCAATTAAACAGTGTGAAAGGAACCTTGACAAATACAATCAAGTTAAGTGGACTCTAAACTCTGGAGACCATAAATGCTTTAAGTTATCTAGATTAATTAGCCTCATAGACTTTCAGAGCTCAAGCCAGCAGATTAGCTATCTAAGCTAGTTAACCAGCTTAATGACCCTCCACCATCATCAGTTCATTCAAATCTCTGCATGCATTAAACTCTACATACTTAAACTGCAGTGTAATTTTTAGAAAAAGAACCACTGTTCATTATTATTGTGCACACACTCATAATATGCGTAATGCATGAAATATATTTTTATGCTTATGTGTTATTTTTGGGAAGAAACCCAAACTTGATGATGAAATAAAGCAGAAGCAAATCAGAGACAGAAGACATGTATAAGAAGAACCTTCGTACAAAAAGTTCAGCAGCTTACAAAGGAGGCAAATGGCTCTAATGTACAAAATGTTTTCCTGATCTCCAAACAACAGAAGATGTTTCTCAAACCTGCAGGCTGTGCTGGTTTCAGGTTCTCCATGTTACCTCTTTGTCATACAAGATGATGTGCATTTATTTTCTTCTACAGTGGAACACAAGAAGTGACATCCCTGACAGGACAGGTACAGCCTGTCCCGGCACAACAAAATGAGTCCTGGGTAATGGAGGTGCAATCGTTGAGGTTTTTGGAGGCTGTAAGATAAAGCGTCAGTTATTAAGTGTCATCATGGAGGTAAGAGATGCTGTTGACTTTTAGAAAAGTGACTTCATTTTCTGGTGTGAGAAAATCCATTCTGCATTTCTCCTTATTCTCTCCTCTTATTTTGTATCATTTAATTTTCCAGCACTTCTCCCTTATCTTATCATTGTAGGGTCACAGGAACGCTGTCAGGGCACCTTGGCTCAGAACCTCACCTGCTCACATCATGAGCACAATCACATCATCTCACCACATGAAGCGCATTCATTTCCAATTTCCAAACCTCCACAGTGCTGGTGGTAGATCCCAAATCTGTCCTGCTGATTTCCAGGGAAATGTGTATAAAATAATGCACAAGACATGCAGATATTTTCTACTTGATGTAAAGCTGCAGCCACAAAACAGTGGATCCTTTGCACTTCCAGTTTCATTGCATTGAATTGTACTGTAGCTTTGGGCATCATTGAATTTACTCTACAGTTGCCCTCTATTTACATCACCCTGAATAACAACACCGGATAAATGCATGCAATGTAAAAATAAATTTCAATTGCAGCCTAAGTGTGTGTGTGTATGTGTGTGTGAGCATGTCCAGTGGTGAGTGTGTAGCTGTACACTCAATACATCTGTCCAGCCATCAGCCATCTGCAGCATGTGGGCGTGCGCTGAAGAAATAGCATCAATTGCGAAGACGTGACAGGCCAGAGCAGCACTGTAATTGAACTGCACAGTGTGTGAGAGTGTGTGTGAGTATGGGTGAGTATGTGTGTGTGCGTGTAATTCAGTGGTCCAGCGTGCCAGTACGCGTCTCTGTGTGTGTGTAATTGAACTGTCCGGAGGATTTTCACCATGGCAGTCTGCAGGAATGGCCATTGATTAGTGAGTCAGACAGAGGCAGCTGCTCTCACAGGGCAAGCCAAACCGTTTATTAGCTGCAAACGGAACACACACACACACACACACACACATACATAC
>OMLF01041606.1:10355-22744 GCA_900302615.1 Holocentrus rufus | reverse complement strand
CCAATCTCCATCCCCACGCACACACACACACACACACACACACACACACACACACACACACACACACATATACATACACAAAACATATAGAAAGAGAGAGAGAGAAGGAAAGAGGAAGATAAAGAGGCAGATAGGAGAACTTAATTAAGGGTAATTAACGCTTTTGGTTTACTCACTTCACACAAACTTAAAACGATTCAGAAAAAGGAGACCTGCATGCAGGACCAAAATGCAAAGAGACGAAAATGAAGAACCAAGATGCACAGCACCTTCCCGCCTCCTGACATAACGAAGATCCACGCTGGGCGGAAAGAGGTGAAAAAAAGGTGAATGAAAAAGGCGCCCGACACTTTACTCCTCATTAAGTGATGCAAAACTGAGCTCAACCTCTGATTCTGATGGCAGAGGAGCGAAAATAATCAGCTTAATGAAGTCATTACCTGAGCCGCTCTTTTCCAATTTAAAATGAAATACTATTTGGAAAACGACTATTTGTGTTTGTACTGCGAGGCCTTCAAGGAAAAACCCAGAGATGGAGAGTGAGATGAAGCGAGAGCCAGAGGAAAGGATAAGTTGAAGAGACAAGCTGAGATAAAGCAACAGATCGATGCTTTGAAACTGGAAGCAGTTACTTTAAAGATATATTTATCTTGCTTTCTCTGTGTCGACCCAAATCTCCCTTGGCAACAGTTTGGGAGTAAAAGCCACGAGATAACGAGCAGCTCAAACAGAGGCGAGTAAATTTACTCAACAATGGGAATCTGTCTGGAGTATTTGTCTAACATTTAAGCTTTTTACGCCTTTTGAGGAATCCTCTACTCATGCAAATCATTTTAATTGTAATTTTTATAATAACCTTCACATTAGAGTTTGCATTAGGAGCCAGAGTTGTGTTAATGAAGTCTGACAGTTGGACTGAAATGCAGAAAAAGTCATGCGATGCTGAAAGATGGAGAAAAAGGAAAGAAGAACCACAGAAGAAAAGACAGAGATAAAAATCATGCAACTGCAGATAAGCCGCACAGTTGGGAGCAACACCCATTTCTAGGGAAGAGAGCTTAAATCTTCTCCATTTCCACCTGCAGACCGACTGCCTGCAGGATCAAATGCAATACCAGAAAAAAAAACAACCCAAGAACAAAAAACACTAAATTTGTTTTGTTTGGTGTATTTTTCTACTCAAATTTAGAGGAAGTAACATCACGGCCAGATATTTCCAATGAACTATGATAACATAAAATATTTCCAAGATCTAAAATATAATTGTTAAATATCAGACTTTGGGGTTCAGTCAGGGCAGGAGGGTTCAGTTTATATTAAAGGAGCATTTCACCCAAAATACAAAACCTCAAAAGTAACAGTTCTTTCAAAAAACAATGTATCAGTGCATCTATCCACCTCTTATTCCTTCTTGCCAGAGGTGTATAGATACTGGATGGATAGATTGAACAAAGAACAAATGGGAAAATAACTTTTTTTTCGTATTGTGTTGTTTAAAGGAGACTTTTTCCCGTTTCAGAAAATAGCACTGAGGGAACAAAAGGCCCGGGGGTCTTTGGACGGACCTCCTGCTCTGTGAAACTGCCATTTTGTGAAACATTCATACAGAGTTATTTACAGAGCGGTTCAGTTGCCATGCCGCTCTCGGCTAAAGAAATATTATATTGTTGTCTGTCTGTTGCTGGCATTTTACAGACATCTGTGACCCGCGTGTTTGCATCCCAGCCGCGGGGGAACGAAGCTCCTGGGCAGAAACTTTGCAGAAGCTTGCCTGAGGGACTGACATTTAGCCGCTGCAGACCCTGCTGTTCGTGATGACTGTTTTCTCTCCAAACCACGCGCCCGCCGAACCGCTCGCTTCCTCTCACAGAACTGAAAGCTGACTGTTCAGACGACTGTTTTGCTACCAGAAACAATCTGATCAATATTCAGTTTTGCCCTGGAACTCCTTTTGCCTCAAACAAACCTGTCATGGTTGGCCTGTCGATTGTATGACCATGTCTAGCAAACATTTCATTTTCCAAGTTGGGAACGACTTAATTGAGGCCACTGCCCCTAATTAAACATACTTTCATCAGCAGTAACCAGGATACACGCATGCAGCAGCTGATTATCAACTATCCATAGTGGTAATTGGCAATTTCTTCAGTTTTGAATCTCTCAGCTTTACAATTTGTAGCAGCGTTCATATGACTTTTTTTTTTTTCTAAACTAGAAAGACAAAATCTAAAGCCCTGCTGTGACTAAATGATCTGCTGAATCCATTTGCAGAGAATGCAGAAAGGCAGAACATAATTGGATCGCCTATAAATGACAAATTCATTTAGATGTTTTTTAAAGAATCTAATGATGGCTTAGCAGAATGCTGTTAAGGACGGCAGATAAAAATACGTTTTCGGATATTAAGTTTAAGGCGTTAGACTCGATCATCTCCTCCTACAGCCTCATTTCCGATGCCTCCTCTGATTTGTGCCGGGGGGGTTTTAAATTATTTCCCTGAAAAGGTGGATCATATTAGTCCCCCATGCCATTCAACACGGCTCTAATTCCTGTCTTGTCTGCCATACTGAGCTGTTTCGAACCAATTTATCAATCTGATGAAACCCTATCACACATGAAACCCACGGCCTGTCGTCTTCCTGTCACACTTTCCCAACTAACTCCTTAAAACAGTTTGTCCAAATGTTTTCGTAATCCCAGACAGCTGGCCTAGCACAGACTCAGCTCAGATTAGACCTGCACAGCTGTAAGTGGGTCGAATATTTAGGTTAGAAAGCCACTGGGCCTTCTCATTTAAATTTAATAATCTTCTGCAGTCCTACCAAGAGCAAAAAGACAGTAGTGCTTAATTAGTTCCTGCAAAATACCTTTAGGTTTCTGGGGGTTTTATCTTATCTGCTGTGAGGGTTTAAGTTTTGTTTGTTGTAAACCTGTGGGCCTGTGAAGCCCTGTGGGACTTTAAATAGTGATTTTGTACTCTAAATAAACTTGAACTCACCACATTATCATATTAGTGCTTTGGAAAACAATGTAACTTGACCTTTTGAATATTCATGTTTAATTAAAAGGAAAAAATTCTCACCTCATAGGCCAAGCCCCCACAAAACCTTTTATACTTCAGAAGGAGATTTCAAACTTTTAGTCGGGATGACTCTTGGGAAAACAAAAAAAAAATCATGTGGATCCTCTTACTTTTAATACATCTAATTTCACGTGGCCGTGATCATGGACACGCTTCAGTGTTCTCGGAAACGCTGAAGTAGAAGAAGAGGAGGCGGCGTGAGGGAAAGTGGGTGCACCAAAAAAGTAAATTGCAACACTTCATCACAAAAAAGCTCTCGGATTGATGATGTTTAGCAGCGTTAAGTGCATCTCGGGGGATTTTTGCTTGAAGTGACGCGAGGTGGAACCACGCAGAGCTGATGACCTCCCAAATTTCGAGTGCCGCACGGTGAAGATGATTTATAGCTGCAGCAAACTGGGTTTTCTTTCAGCTTTAAACGTATTAACTCAGACTCAGGAGTGTCGTGGAAGTGGAGGGAGCAGAAGGTTGAGAGGAAGGGGACTTAGCGTCAACCGATCTGGAGGACATGTGATGCGACTTCACGCCATGATAATTAGCAACCTTTGACACTGGACCTGCCAGGCAATGAGTGGCAACCAAGCAGAAGGAATCCATGCCGGGCTAATTAGCAGAAAGCGCTAATGAGATGATTTGTCTGTGAGAGTTACTTTAACCACAGGAGGTAAAACTTTAATGAAAAAATGAGGAGAAGGAAATTCTGTGTAATTCTAAGTAAGGCACTGACTGTACAGTAATTAAGAGTAAAATTAAGTCAGTGATGAAGAACAAATAGGATATTTCCAGAGAAACAACTGTCCATCAAACAGATTATCTCTCTCTCTCTCTCGATCACTTTCTCGCTTTTTCTTGCAGCCTGTTCAAATAATAGTTTAGGTTTTAAGTAAAGTCAGACTGAGACCAGGGGTAAGAAAGTAGGCGTTTGCTCATCAAAACTGGGGTTAGCAAATAAGTAGCTAATCAATTCTTTACATTTATACAGTATATATGTTGTGCACAAGTGTTTGGCCTGAGGGTGGCGCTAGAGAAAAGATCATAGAGTCACCGCAATCAAGAGGAATCTTCCTTGATGGAGCATCAATGCTCCCACCAAATATCATTCCAATCCATTGATTACATTTTGTGGAATAGCTTGTAGCCAAATAGCCACTGATTATCAGAAACCATGAATGCCATGGTCATTAATGGGTTAAAAAAAACTCATTGCAATTTATAAAATTCATTTATATTTTGACCAGAAAACCCCTCTTTGTTAGGTTTGCTCCAAAAAAAAAAAAACTGTGGTTCTTTGGCTCCACCCACTGAGGTTTAGCTCCGCCCATTAGATTGTTTGTGCTTCCAGATGTTTGTGTTCCCTAAACTCCGATCTTTTTGCTAAAAGCTCGTCTCTCTTCCTCTTCCCTGCCCTCGATAGCTTGTTCATCTTCTCTCTCCCTCCTCCGTCAATACATCCATGCTTCCTTACATCCCATGTTTTATTAATGACATATGATGATTATACAGAAATAAGAATTATAATTGTAGACGAGAGGGTCCTGATAGAGAGCGTTCATCCTCAAACTAATTATCTCTACTGAGGAACTAAAGGAAATCAAAATGGATGCATATTCATGATTTCTCATCTCTATAGATTCAGACAGTAGATTCAATTAGGTGTGGTGCTGTCAGGTATTAACGAGCTATATCTACATTTGGTCTCTTCCGTTCTGTTGCCGCCTACTCACCATTAATTAGACCATCATTTGTAAGTTATAATTTAATGGGTTACCCACTTTAACTCTCACACCTTCTGTTCCCCGACTATCAGCCCACTCGCTCATTGTTTTCTCTCCTGCGCTCTCAACAGCCCGGGTTATTTTTAGCTGCGTCCAGAGGGAGAGGAAACGTCATGCAGCTCTATAGATCTGTGATGTAGAGAAAACAAGGAGGAAGAGGAGAAAGCAGCGGTGCCTTCACAATAGGAGCTCATTTGAATATTCATCGAAATCTTCACAGCTGTGATCACAGAGGCGCTGAGATGTCGATGAGCGGGGACGCGTCTCAGAGAATCAATGGCAGCCCGCGCCGCTGAGTGTGTGGACGAGGCTAATTAGCATGCTAATGAGAAGTTACATGGGACAAACGTGATGAAGAAATGTTTGATGGTTTCCTGCTCTTGGACAAAAGCAAGAATATTCTAGGTGGTTCAAAATATTGTTCTCTCAAGTGTTGGCATCCTTTCAGGGCTTCAGGATTATATCCTGATCCGTTTATTTCCCACCTGTGGTGAGAACAAATTGGATTATGAAATCCTGTTTGCCAGTTCTTCCATTTTTAAAGCACGTTAAATAATAGAAGTAGAGAAAATTATGGACCTGTTACGTATATGATGCATTACTGGATTTAAAAAAATATATATGTGCTCACAAGCACAGATGTCACGTTGTTCTTGCCTTAAACAAAATGCTTTTAATAGACGACTTTGGCCTTTTTCTGAAGTTGCTTGAAAAATTCACAGGTTTCTGAGCTTGTTTTCTTATCTATCTGTGTTATCTTATCTATTTTTGAACATTTCTTACCTCCCATTGATTCCCTACACAACACCAACCTCACACAGTGTTAGTCGAAAAGAAATTTCTAATTTTGGATCACTGACTTCATCTAACTGGCGGTGTTAATGAAAGGGCGAAAATGTGAAATTAAACACTGTAATTTAGTCTTACTATTATCCAAAACTTAAAAAATGTGGCCCAACTGTTGTAGAAGTAATGATTATTTAATGATTAAAAACTATTTTAGGACTAGACTCTCAGCTTGAAACATAACTCAGAATCAAACAGCAAGAGATATGGAGGGAAAAACTTAAATTATTGCCCGCAGCTGCTGAGGACTCACTGTAATAGCATTGTCTTTTTTTAAAAATAAATGAATACAGGACATGCTTACTGGGCTTGTTTATGAGAATGAGGTTGCTTATTTGTCTTGTGAGTGTTGGCAACACTGCTGGGATGCTAAACCAAGTATAACTAATGATTTATGATTTCATAGCAGCTCCAAAATGCACCAGAAACTAATACAGAAATGCATAATAGAGGAACACTTGAGCGTGGAGACGGTCAATATTCTTGTCTAGCTCAAGTTCTCAGTCTAGTCTGGTTATGGATTGAGCTCTTATTTATTTATTATTCCCTTGTTTGACCTCCATGATGGTTCCATATGCATTTTCTACATTTCTATACTGCAGACTGAGTGAAAAGAAAAAGAAGATTATGGCTCGTTCCTCCATGCAGCTTCCTTGATTTGTTGGAGGGATTTTTTTGGTTTTCATTTCCGCTTCCACCCACCCTGCAGAATATGTCTCTCCAGGGAGGGAGCGAAGGCAAAAAACAGATTTTTGGCAAAATATGGAGCTCTTGGAGGCAATCATGCAATTAATGAGACTTCTGGACAACTGGAGCAACCAATGATAGGATAGTGGGCAGGTCCTCTGACACCCCTGCTAACCACTCTGCAAACGCTGCATCACACACCGCTGCAGTGACGCCAATTGGCATTTCGATTTTCCCCGCATGATGAAAATAAACCGGCAAACCACCGCTTGTTTCCAAAAACAAATCTGCATTTAATTCAGTGCTTGCAAATAGGCTTCTATCAAGTTACAGTAAACAGCAAAAATGTACAATCTCATGGACATTTAAGAGAGACAGAAAAATAAACAACTCGACAAATATATTTGGTTTTTCTCATCATCTACGAAAGGAATTGTATTAAAGTGTGATCCGAGGTGATGTCATGCACACCGTAATAAAATACCCAAACCGACTTGACTGAAATAAAAGTGGACAAAAAATCTCTCTTGGGCTACTCTATTACTGGCACCGGTATAGTGCTGCACAGCTTACAGTAACTGCACCTATTACAGAGGAATATCGACAAGTAAAAGGCACTGAAAGAAAAGCTGGGCCATGCCAACGAACTGAAAGCTAGTTGATCACTTGAACAATTGAACAGTTTCATTCCAATATTACATTTATATCCGTTTTCCCCCCAAAAAGTAATTGATGAATTTCAGATCCATCAATCGGAAAAAAAAGACTAAATCAAAAAATTACTTTGGAAAGTAAGGGATGACTCATAATAACAACCTGTAATGTGCTTTACTCTCACGGCAGCCATGATTTTTGAGGTTTTCAAATGTTTTGGAATGAAACTATTTCAATTTATATTCATAGCAACAGACTGGAAATCATTACAATTCGCTGAGACAGAAGTAAATAGTCTGACACAGTCAACCCGCTCAGAGAAATAGATACTATGTGTCCAAATGTCTTCTAGTTAAAATAGATTATACATAAATAGTCTTTACAGTCTATACAAGGATGTTCATAAGACCTTTACAGCAAGAGGTACATTCAGAGATGTGGCTACTTTCTTGGTTAGACAGTACCGATTTATGATATGTCGTTTAGCATAATATTCAGTGTTGAAGGAGTGTGTGTATGGTTTGATGGAGACGTGACTGTGAGGGATTATTTTAGATCATCTCAGGTTTTATGAACAAATTGAGTAAGCACCCCATGAAACTGGAAAATCGGCTTGAAGGAGGAGGAGGAGGAGGAGGGGGGAGTATAACAAGGCTAAGAAGATTAAATGGCCAAGTGTGGCTTTTTTACGAGCGCACACACACACCACACACACACACACACTGTACCAGTTGTTGCTCCACACGACTGTACTAGCCAGGCTGTTAATTTCAATAAAATGAGCTCCGTACAAAATCACATCTGATGCCCACTGATGTTTTATATCTAACAGATTGAAAAGTCAGCAAATCAGACACAACAACATCGCTACAGCTGACAGGAAGCTGCTGGGTTTCCCTCTAAATCTCCCTGCTGCTAAAGTCTACTTTCCCCATCAGCATATATTTTACAATCCAGCATAAATTATGCTATTGTAGCCACTGTGGTCCGACTTTGTTCTGCGAAGACCTTGTAAGTGACGTCAGCATGGCTTTACAGTCCCACAGCACATTTCTATATAAGTAACAAGAATGGGATTTCATTCTGTTTGTCGCAGGCTTTTAAAAGATTTTTACCAACATATATATATCTGACCAAATTGATACTGGGTTATTCAATTTCTCTAACAATTTAAGCTTTTTTGGATGTTGAATCAGCTGGTTGCTAACGGCAACAAAACCCCCCATCACCCGCCGCTAGCTGGATTCTGACTTTTCCCATCCCTTAACACGTTTCTGATCGTCCTTAAAAGATGTTGATACATCCGCCAACGAAACTTAAATTACAACAGAGGAGTTGTAGGTTAGCTAGGTCGTGGCGAGATGCTCCGTTGGGAAAAAGATTACAACGCGGGAGTTCAGTTGCTAAGCAACACGGACACTCATCTGCACCAAAGCGTTCATCTAAATAACTGCTCAACTTGAAAACGGCTAAAGAAATCAAATAACCCAGTAAGAACAGAGAGAAATAGACATATATAAGTAAAAACATGTTAATTTTAGATCATCTATGTTGAATGCAGACTGTCAATTCATTTTCCACATGTAGAAACTGGACTGTAAGGACAAAACTGCGTCATGATTTACTAAGTCACTTGCGAGGTTCTGTGCTCGCTGACTGCTACATCTTGGCTCCGTCCCGAGGAGGAATCGTCTGAAAAGTTTTGCACTCTTCTCAGATGTTGCAGCAGAATGGTCGGGTAGCTAGTTGGCTGACTTTTTGAGCTGTAGTCGTTTGACGTTAAAGAAATAAAAGATTATAGATAGATGCAGGAGGAATGCATGAAGGTCGGCTCCCACAATGACGACCGCTGTAGGTAATAAATCAAATCTGCAAAGAATGGCAGTCCAGGTTTTCAGTCCAGGGAGGAGTTTCCATTTTTTACCTCCAGTTTACAGTGTAATCCCTCCCTGGAGAGTGGGAGAAAATGAAAATGGAGGAGAGAAAGAAGAGAGGCAATCGATTTCTCCTCTGTGAGAAACGGGGATGTTTACGTCTAAATGACCATCGGCTTGGATCAGAGGGATGGAGGGGAAGGGGTCTGCAGCGGAGGATAGGTAGGTAAGAACAGACGGACGGTCTTTGTTGGTCTGCCTGGATTGGGATTCCCCTCGCCGTTCTTCATTCTGTCACTGCGGTGAGGCGACACATCGGTCATGCATGACCAGTCCGAGCCGAGGTGAAAGACTTTTCATCTGGAGAGCGAAGCCCACCGGCTCACAAAGCTTCACACCTCATAGATTTCTGTTTCTATTGATCCACTTTCCCTCTTAACAGACAGGAAAACCTCGGTGGGGGGAAGGTGGAGCGTCGACTTTATAACACAAACAGGAGAAAAATAAGGAAACGAAAAGGTGATCGTATCGGGGAATTTTCTTCTTTAACTCTTATTTCCCCTGCTTCATTTTCAGATTTGAATTTTCACACCTGAGAGCTGCCCAGTGCTGCCTGGCTTCTTTCATTCAAGCTCCACGATGCCTCAGCAGTGCTTGTTTGGGAAGGGGAGAGCATGACTCATTCGCCTCCCCTCGCCAGATTTACCAGGTTTCAACCCGGCATCCTCCTGCTCACGAGCTTCTTCAACCGAAGATTGCGTGTCTAAAAAAAAAAAAGAAAAAGAAAAACACCACAAGTTTCTCAGTTTCCCTCTGACTGACAGAGGCTGATCCAGATGTTCTTAGCAAGGCGTCAGTCAGACAGACGAACACATCTGTGCATCGTACCGCACACGAAGCCCCCAGACGCGGCGGGGTGCCATCTGTCCTCTACCTCAGGTGCAGGATTCTGCCACTGGTCCCGTTTACCAAATCACTCACACATTTTTAGTCAGTCCTGGAGAAATACTATCTATTCAAGTCCCCTGAGATCTCCGTCAGGTAAATCCATAGTTCCTGTTTGGAAAGAAGAAGAAGAAGAAGCGGGACGGGGAGTTTTAATTTCTTTATCCCCTTTATCTCCTCAGGGGTGTTTAAATGAGAGCTGTGATGAAGTGACATTTCAGGTTTCACTTTATTCTTCCTGCGTAAGTGTTTGACCTCTTGTCCTCAATCGGCAGCATCACGAAGCCCCACAGGAACTTTAGATTATTAGGGCAGTTCTTCATCTATCTGTTCCCTTCTCCGTCTCTCTGTCCTAGTTCAGAGAAGAAAAGTTTGAGTATCCATCTGTTCCTCTCATTAACACCTCAAAGTGTCCCGTCCAGGCTCGGGGGGTCGGAGGAGCACCTGCACTCCTCCGTCCCGTCGCCCCTCCATCACAAATTCCCCTGTTCGGCGCTGAAGAACCCCCCCTCCTTCTTCTTCCTCCTCCTCAGCCGGTGGGACCTCCAGCACACGGCGGCCACGAGCAGCATCACCACGCCGACGCACAGCAGCGCCACCGACACCACCTTGGTCTGGGGCAGCGTGTTGAAGGTGAACGTCACCCCGGTGCCCGCCACCCCGATCACCAGCGAGATGACGCCGAACGGGAACACGCAGCGGTACCAGGACTTCTCGTTGCCGCCCGTGGCCTGAGCCAGGCGCTCCAGCGTGGGGAGCGACTCTGGCGGCATGGCCGGGTCTCTCCCAACTCCCGCTTCTCCTCCTCCTCCTCCAGAACCGTTCAAACCCTGGTTCTGGTTCTCAGAGTCCTGGGGCAAGGTGTTGCTCTCGCTTCCGTTGCCGCAGTCCAGGTCCGGGTGAAGCACCGGGGCAGGGGGCTGGCGGCCCGAGGAGCAGCCCATCTCCGAGCTGCCGTCCTGGGATAACGAGGGAAGAAAGGCAGCTCGGTCTGTCGTCTTCTACCGCCACTCGTGATGCTGTAGGGGGTTCCTCCGAAGCTGCTACAGGCGCCGTCGCCGCCGGAGAGGTTGCTATTGTTGTTTCTGTCGGCAGTAGCCAGCATGTGCCTGCAGTTGGAGAGAGATAAACAGCTGAAAATCTGGGGAAAAAAAAAAAAACAGCACGAGAGGCAGCAGGGGAGCGAAAGAAAGAAACAATGAATGGGGCAACTGAAGGTTATAGAGGAGAGGAGGATGAACATGCAGTCGATAAAGGTAAATATTTAAGGATCACCTGCAAAGAGGACGCACTCACCCTGTCTCCTCTGCGTCCGTCAGAGCATGAATGACTGTGTGTGTACCAGCCTCCTTTCCCGGGCTGCTCCCTTCCAGCAGCAGCGCGCGGTGAGTGAGTGTGTGTGTGTTGTGATCCCGATTGTCTGCAGCCTGTATAAATACAGAAATGTGGAGGAGGGGCCGCCAGGAAGTGGGAGGTGGGATGCAGGACGGCGATTGGCTCCTCCAGCAGAGCGATGGTCGGGGAGCGGTGGAGGGGAGGGCGGGTTTTAACCGTTCAGTGGCCTCATTCTGTGATATTAATTCATTATTTACGGTGAAGGGGAATATGAGAATCAAACGTGACGCTCTGTTGGTTCACCTTGCAAAGGCAAAGAAAGAAAAAAAAAAAAAAAGACGATGAGGCCGAGATGGCACTGCAGCGCAAACAAAATCGAGCAATAACGCTGCATCTCTCTCACACACAAACACGTGTCAGTGTGTCATGACACACTGTCAATATTGTTATGCTCTGCTTCCTGTTTTGGGGTGTATACGTGCACACAAACACACACATACACACTTTACACACACATCACACTCCATCTCCATTTTTCTCTGCTGGTCTCTAAAATGTCAAATTCTCAGGAAATAATAAAAATAGACTAAATTGTTTATAGTTTAAGCACCATACAGTTTATCCTTTGGGGTTTTGGATGGATTTCATTGGCCGCACAATTTTGTAAACCAGTAGAGGAGCACGTAATCCTACAACGTCAGCAAAAACATATAATTCACCATAATAGGAGTTAAGGGGTTTTCACATGACGGCAGCAGATATGAGCACACACACTAAACTCAGAGCCTCTCCATGCATCTCTGACTCTCTCCTCCTTCTTCGTGTGTGTGTGTGTGTGTGTGTGTCATGTGCGTTTCCCAACACAAAAGCGTCGGAGTTTACATTGTCACGGTCGCCTCCTCGTCACATTCCTCCTCATACACGCCGCCTTGTTGTCGGCGCTCTCCTTTCTCCTCTCTGACAATGACAGAGGGACACATGAGCCGGCCGCTGTGCGCGCCAGGGGACGGCTCGTATCACCACGCCTCAGGGCGGACAGCGTGTGTGTGTGTGTGTGTGTGTGTGTGTGGGTTGGGATGAATGGGTATGTGCACCTGTGTTGATCCATTTACTCCATCATTAGCCTTGAAGCAGTGAAATTTACCTCCACACACACACACACACAGGTCGGCTGTAATTTTCCTTGCTAGT
>OMLF01041573.1:2476-40151 GCA_900302615.1 Holocentrus rufus | reverse complement strand
ATTCCACATATACAGTCTCTCCAATCCAATTTGAAGTTTAACAAAGTAAAGCTGAGCTTATTGATCTCAGAGGGAAAATTTGACAAATGGTATATTGTAAGCCTGTATATGATTCAGCTGAATACTTTTGTTAATATATCAGCAGGAAAGATGATATTTGTCCCACATCAGTTCTTCCATTTTTGATTTACAGTATTTTTCAATTTTTCAAAAGCAGTATAGGCTTCCCATTTACTACTACTACTACTACTACTATTACTGCTACTACTACTACTAGTACTACTACTACTAATAATAATAATAATATAAATTAAGGAAAATATAAGAATGCAATAGAGAGACACAAATAAATGTAAAAACAGGACTGAAGCCATTAACACCCCTGATATACACCTTCAACATCACTGACTTGTAGTTTAATGAAATAGACTGGATGTAAAAACTCAAAAATTGATGACCACAAAGCAAATGAACCATCCCAAGGCAGATGTTGAAAGAATTTATCTCTCAAGAGAAATAGGAAGGAATAGGAAGAGGGCTCATCCAAACTCAGATACAAAACAACAACAGAAGATCAGAACAAAAACAAGTCAATCCTACAAAAATAATAAACAAAGCAGTGCCATTTTAGCCATTTTATTTTTATCATTTTAACAAAATAATTCAACATTCAATAGTCTCTCAATAATATGTGTACCTGGAAACAGGAAAAAATATTTCATTATACAGCAAGTAATAATGTATATAAAACTATATACCTATTCTTGAAGCTCTCAGGGTGTCAATCATCCCTTTTTACAAATAGATACTATGGATTCAGTCAACATAGTCAAATGATGATACTTTCCACAGGATTTGAATATGGCACCATACCAATGACCGAGGATATCAACACAATGGCATAACAAAATGTGACATGAGAACATGAGATATAAAATAAGATCAAGGCACTGTGGATCTGGGTCAATACTGTGGTAGGAGGAATCACTCACTGCTGTGTCAGTTAATCATTCACTCTTACCACCTGACAGGATAACAGAGTACAGAGAGACACGGACAACACAGTGCACTACTAGTACTACTAAAATGAAGACTTACTGGCACAACCTGAGTTTAAGGATGAAATACCAATTTGAGCACTGAAACATGAAATTTGACACAACAGGGAGGAAACTGACAATGTGTCAAAACAAATTAACAAAATTTGCTGTGAACCTTGCAAAATAACGGGTAGGGGGAAATCCCTGTGTTTAAGACCAGTTCTTGTCCCAGGCTCTGGTCCAAATGTGCACACTGACAGGAGAGGCTTTTGATTTCATTTCAGTCACCTCTCTCATTGTCTTTTTCCCTTCACTGGTTGCACTCCTTGGCTGATATGTTGTAGCCTCTTTCTCAGCATATGAAAGCTTGGTCGAGCATCGGGATCCAGGTTCCAGCATTGTGTCATGATGTTATACACAACCTCGGGACAGCCATCGGGACAGTCCATTTTGTATCCCTTCTCCACACGGGGGACTACATCTTTCAACGGCTGTGGAAAGGCAAAGACATAGGTAGAAAGAGTGCAGAGTAGAGACACAAAAGGAAATGTGAATTTTTTTCAATAACTAGTGAGATCTATTCTGCAGTATACAACAGGCAGTTACAGACAAGCAATTTAATCAGTCAAAGGTCTGTTCCACTCATGTTCATTAATATTAAAGCATAGCTATGTCTGTTTTGGTGGTTTGTTCTGGGTCCAGGTTTGTTTTTGATATATTTTGTGGCTGGAATTGATTCTATTTTTAGGTTTGGTTTGGTTTTTACCAAAAGCAGAAGTTTTGCATTACTCATTCTTATGGTAACCAACAAGCCAGTTCACAGTCTTTCTTATCTTACCCTGCTTTTAATTTTTGTTTTCTTAAGTAGAAATATATGTATATTTTATGTACTGTACAATGTGCATTTATGTGCTATGTTTGCTGTCTTGCACCTCGTTGTATTACCAAAGTATCCACAAGCGCAATAAACAATAACCTCTCATAAAGATTGCAAATGCACTGCTGATGAATTAATCTCTGCCCGTACAGTTACATCCATCCAATCCCTCATTGAAATTTATGCGGATTTCCAAAATGATAAGATACTTACAATTCTCGGGTAAGGAACTCGGCCAAAGGAGAAAATCTCCCAAAGCAAAATGCCATAGCTCCACACATCTGATTTGGTGGAAAATTTCTATTGATCAAGAAAGAAAGAAAGAAAGCGTTAAATATAATCAATTCCTCCATGCAGCAGTGGCTATACATGGCAAAGCATACAACTCAAGAGGGTAAAGGTCCTTCTGAACAAAAGTGCACCTTTTCTCTGAGGGCCTCTGGTGAAGTCCACTTCACAGGCAGCTTGGCGGTATCCTCAGTGTTGGAGGCCTCTTTGGTCAGACCGAAGTCACTGACCTTGGCAGTGCTGTCCTCTGACACGAGGACGTTCCGAGCTGCTAAGTCTCGATGGACAAAGTTGTTTTCCTCCAGGTACTCCATGGCCTCACACACATCTCTGTACAGAGAAAGGACTAGAGAGGTCAAAACCACAGAGTCCTTCCCCTAAAACTGGCACATAATTATGTCCTAAAACGCAGCATGTTCTTTGTGAATTTCCTAATGATATCAAGAAAACATGGGAAGTTTTAATGCAACTGATATGCAAATTTACGCACAGTGAGAAATTAAGAAGAGAATCCACGCCAATTACTGATCGACCTCTGGAGCGCAAGTAGTCGACCAAATTGCCCTGAAAGAAACAAACAAAAATGACAGGGTTTTATCACTGTTGTACCTGGCTGCAAATGATCATATAGTTACATTGTCTGCCACCTACCTTGGCCATATATTCTGTAACTATAAACAGACTTCCTGTCTCCTCTAAAATCACTCCCAACAGCTGCACCAGGCTTTTGTGTCGTAATTGCCTGCAGAAGAAGTGCACATGAGGATGCTATTTAGGGTTTATTCACATTTTGCCGAGAAACAAAACGACAAAAAATTTCATTTTGCTTACGTCATGACAGAAGCCTCTGCAATAAAGGCTTGTGCTGTAGCATCATGTTTTATGCACTTCACAGCTACTTTGGTCCCTCTGTAGTCTCCCACCATGACGTCTGCAAGGATCACAAACAATGAAAATGTACTTGTTATGAAATGTCAGTGAAACCACATGTATATGTTCCTGAGCTGACCAAAATGACACACTAGCTTAGGAAATTACACTTTACAAATGAAATGTTCCCTCATGTGAAAACACATCAAGTCCTGCTGATGACAGTTCTTCAAACACCCTTACAGATAACCTATATTTACACCATGCATGACATTAGGGAATAAATATGTTTCATATTTTTTACGTGTTAAAATGATGGTATTGAAATGTCTTTTAGTCAGCCAGACATTTCACAGAATCTTTAATCTCCACTCCTAAGAGGTTCACAAAGTTTGTAAGGACAGGAACCTCTGGAAAAACTCCATTCACACAAAGTTATGCGTGTGCACACAGGCAACTTGCCTCCAAACTCTCCTTTTCCAATGGCCTGAAGGAGCGTGAGGTCCTTTCTGTTGAGTGCCCAGCCACCTGTGGGCCAGATACAGACAAGATAATGCAACTGAGCTTTGAAATAGAGATATAATCGCCTCGTCCAGGCTCATAAATAAACATAAATCATAAACAGGCTACACTGATTTCCTTGTATGAGCTGTAAAAGACCAATAAACTGAGCCTTACTCCTGAAGAACTCATCC
This sequence comes from Holocentrus rufus, assembly GCA_900302615.1. Lineage (NCBI taxonomy): Eukaryota > Metazoa > Chordata > Actinopteri > Holocentriformes > Holocentridae > Holocentrus > Holocentrus rufus. The sequence goes on along the minus strand of OMLF01041573.1, from coordinate 36,381 downwards.
TGAGCAGCCACTGTCCCCTCCTCCAGCTTTGGCTTGATCAGTTTGGTGCACAGGCCATCCGCATCTTTGGTGTAGTGCTTGATACAGAGAGAAGGAAAGAGGAAAGCAACGGCGATGAACAGTAAAATCCAGAGTGGAAACACTGACTACACCGATGACATTTTACAATCAACATTCACTGAGCAGTACATTACAGTGGCCAACAGAGGGCTGTATAGTCAAATGAGTAAAATCCACTATGTGCAACTGATTAAGTTTTCACTCATTATACAAAGGGTTACAGTTACATGATTGCACTGTTCAAAATAAGCTATTCACACAGGAAAAGGAGGCATTATGACAGTAAAGGCCTAGTTTCTTTTTGAGGTTAGAACCTTGAGCCTCAGCGCACGGCTCACTCTTCCTCTTTGACACTTCCTGTTCATTATTTGTTCCAGGAACTGTATGTGGGTTGTGAGGTAGCACAGTAGCTCGAGAACCCTACAGCAGGAAAATAACGCATGCCGCAGACTAATGCCGAATATAGCAACAGGGCGAACAACAGCGCCGGCTTTATTTAAGCAAATCCAATTTTATCCCCTACCTCCACCAGCTGCATGAGGTTGTCGAAGTGCTCCTCCTCATCAATAGTGAGCTTGCCGTTGAAGTAGATGATGCGATAGTGCTCCACCTTGCCATCGCAGCTCACACACAGGGTGTAGTCGCCCGGGAAGTTGGTGCTCTCTCGCACCAAGAACAGGCCCGTCTCAGGGGGGTACAGCAACCGCTCCGCCTGGTCCCTCGTTATCTTCCCATGGAACCATCTAGAGGCGGCGGGGAAGACAGTCAGCGTGGCACCAGCACATCCAAAGAACACAAAACACCAGTCTGACACCAGCCCTTACCATATTACTGTGAATTAGTATAGCTCTGGGTATATAATCTGACATTCTTGAAAATAAACACATACGCTTTTAAATACACAGGCACACACACACACACACACACACACACACACACACACACACACACACACACACACACAGAGAAACCAATGTTTTGACATTACTTGAATCTGAGATAGAGAAGAAACAACAGGAAGCAGTGCAAAGTTCACACACACAGCCGAGCTGGAAACAGACACAAGTGCACTGCAATTACAACCCAGCCCGGCCCAACTGTGGTCTACATTCACATAACAACGGCGTCGCTGCCATGACAAATAGGCCATCTGCCTTCAGCAGCCACACAGCCATAGGCAGAGGGCAAAGTCAAACTATTTTAGCCACAGCTGGAGGCGGCACACAAAGCTGGCAGGGTGGTAAACCTGTGAGATATGGACCTCGCTGATACAAAGACCTGATTGGGTTTGCTTTGAAAGTGAAACAATAGAAGTCGGCACAGTCAACTTCCGTGCTGCGGTAACGTACTAATTCATGCAAGACAAGAGCAAGACTCATCTGTGTACTCACGGCATTAGACTCAGCTTGCCTCCAGACTTCACACCTTCCCTTTTCTGAACATAGTTGGCTGGGATGGTTCCCTCACGGCCTGAAGTGTTTTTAGCTTTGTACCAGTTCGGGTCCTGAAACACACCAAAGGCTAAAATGAATAAATCTTAAAACGGATTTGGTGACATAGCTATAATTTTTTTTTCATATCTGCAGAAAAAAACAGCCTTGTGATATTCACACATTGTGCAGGAAACCAAATTGTACTTCTCTTGAGGCACGTTACCTTTGTGACCACAATAATAGTCAATACATCTCCTTTGTTAAAAGGCAGGTCCTGATCTGTGGTGCCCTTGAAGTTGTACCTGGCCACACACTCTGTGCCCTGTGGCCATGGAGTCTGGGGGAGAAACGGGCAGTGAGGAGATGGACGTATAAAATATTGTAGTGTGTATCAGTGTTTTAACTGTTTGTATACTCAGGGTCTGTCTTACCTGGACCTCTGTCATGCTGAAGGGAGAGAAAGTACAATCCTCTCACAGGTGACATACACTAGCTGTGACCATTAGAGACGGGGAACACACACACACACACACCTGCAAAGAGAAACATAACATACTCAGAAGTACGCTCGACTACAGAGCTATTCATTTAACCGCACAGGAATACACAGGAGACGTAATTTGTGGTTCCACTGTCATAAAAAGAGTGGGCGAAGGCCATGCTTATTCACAGCAAACAAGTCAGCTATTATCAGAATGGACACAAGCAGCATGAAGCCGGAGTCAGTAAAAATAACCCACTGACACAGAAAGCAGAAGTAAGAGGTCTTCTTTTTCACCATACTTTCACAACTGTGGGAGAATGTTTCCGTGACGTAGGTTAGTGCGTGTGTTAGTGTGTACATCTAGCTCAGTGTACAGATGTTATCACTGGGCCAATAATACAAACCTGAAGCTTTGGCGTGTCACATATAACTTGGGATAACTGTCCAGGCTAAGCAATGAATCAGAGAAAAACCTGAATCTACTAGACAACTTTCTGTTCCATATGGCGAACCCATCCATTTTGACCAAAAATGGACACATGGGTTCACTAGCAAGGCCGATGACTGGGCCTGTAGGAATCAAGACAGAAACTCTTTAACGCTGGAATGCAAAGTTGTGGTGAGATCTGACCAGGCCCAAGGGATTCATCCTGCCCAGCATTTCTTTAAGTCTCCACAGTAGCCGGCTGCAGTAACCCTGAACCTGAGTCACCCATCCAGTGGATCCATAAGACTTGAGCTGTCACAGTAACCAAAATCTCAGTACTACCCCAGCTGCTGTAGATGACTGAATTCAATGTTGAATTTCATCGCGTACATTCAATACATTCACCAAATGTGTTCTGGAGGCCAAAATTCTCGGTAAACATACAGTATGGACTGGAATAATTAAAAGAGGGATTGTTAATGACTGAACTAAAACCCAGCTCTTGCTGCCGGACTCAAGCAGTCGGAGTCAAACAGATGAAAACATTCAACAGGGTAAATTAGTAAATCAAATTTTGAATATAGATATAGAAAAAAAATCTATACAGCTGAGTGCTGTAATATTAATTTCCCCAAAGCAGTATTTATTCTTGTATTGAGATGTATCATTTACGCACTTAAGTTTCATCTACATCTACATTTTAGAGCACTGTGGGAACTGCATTGTGCTGGTTCTGCATTAATAAAGTGGGAATTTTGAATTAAATTGTTCTGATTTTGTCAACTGGTTTATCATATAATATGTTGTCTATTTTATTAGTCTACCCTGGTGTTATGCATTAGGTTATATTTTAAACTCCTGTTCTACATTTTCAGTCAATTATATATTGTAGTGTAGTATTGCTATGTATCATGATACAAACTGTATCATGACCCATGTATCATGTATTGTATTATGAGGTCTTTACCAATGCCCAGCACTAATATTGAACTGAATTCCAGTCCAAATAAACGTATTGACGAAGCAGGCGCCAAATACAGAACCATTTCACTTCACAGAGCTGACAGAGGTGGACATCTAACTGAAATATAAAATAGGTAAAAGTAGCTCCAAAGCTGTATATGTTAAGTGTGATGTCACATTGCTGGTTTCTTGTTTGTTGTGATAACACTGCAATATATAATTTTCTAATTATAAAACTTAGTGTTGGTGTTAGTGTCACGGTATGGTGACAAAACGTGATATATGACAAACGTGACAAATGAAAGCAGAAACATCGTACTGTATGACCAGTGCATTAAGTCATGCTCACCCCCTCACCACCACCCACCCGTGCCTCTATTTCCTCCCAGTGTTGGTTCCCATGGAGCGGCAGTGGAAGCCAGTGGTCAAAGCTCAAGGATACCCCTGGCTCGGATAATCTGCTACATAACATGAGGTCATATCCTCCTACCATGTCACAGGGTCCATTTTTATGCAGTGCGTTTCCTGTATGAGAGCCCAGATTTGGAATAATCCAATATTAGGGTGGTGCCCATAGGAACATGAAAGAGACAACAGACACTCTGCTGATATCACTCTCTGAACACTTCCCCTTAACAGCACATGCTTCCTCCACTATTACAACAGCCGCACAATTCCCCATATGGTGTCGTCAGTGAAGTCTGGCCTGTCATACATTCAAATGCAAGCAACTTCCTGACATAACACCAAATCTGTCTGAGGATAATAACTCTAATGTGTCCCAGTGTGACGGCGATGTGGTGGATTTCTTCCACCGTGGAACACTGCAGCTGTCTCCCCGTATCTGGAGACAACACTAACTGGATACAATCCCCACACCCAACGACACTCCCGCTTGCCTCTGCTCATCCCTGCGCTTTTCTCCATTCTTTTCTAAGATACCTCTTGACATTTAACACCCTGCAGAAAGCAATCACAAAAAACAAACACGTCGTGCAGAGGTGAGAAATTTCCCAGCTGAAATTTGATCCACCTTAGTATGAGTTGCAACATGAAGCAGCAAACCAACTGATTCTTTGATGATAATGAAGCTATCTGAATTTGTTGGAGTGATAGCAACAGGATATGTCTGGGCAGCGTCCTTGGCAGGGAGTGAGTGATCTCACTAAGTGAGGAATGGATGAAATGGGCCAAAGCTGGCACAAGAGCACATTTTAATTCCTCTCTTTTGTGACAGTGAATGCATCACAGTGGCAGGCCACCAGCGGCTGATTGAATGGGACAGAACTCAGCCTGTCATAGTGTCACATCACAGATAAGGGCTTTTGCCATTTCCAGAAGGCTCTGCGTGGAACCACAGCTTGCTCTTTTCAGGGAGCAAACAAGGCTGTCTTTGTGAGTCGGTCTGATTTCTGCTGACCCCTGTCTCATTGAGAAGTCCATCATCATCGGCCTGTCCAGTGAGTAGCGGTGCTTTAAGGTCACTGACGTTTCCCTCCTGCAGGTTTGGACGTCTGAATCAACGTTTTACACTGCAGTCAGATCAAGTGCTTTCTGCTGCTCTGCCAGTGTCTTAAAACAAATGAAAAATTCACTTCTGCTTCAAACACAGACAAGACAGAACTTTACAAATACTTAACAATTGTGTAACACGCAGTGGTTGAAGTGGTGAATCAGTATATCAAAATGAGATTATGTCTGCCACAGGACAAGTTAAGCATGACATCAGCACACAGCGACTGAAGCAACAGGAAACCAGCAAACTCAATGAGAGAACGAGTCAGAACTCAAACTTCATATTTAATCTCTACTCAGTGCATTAAGGTGCATTACAAATGCAACAAATAAAAATTGAAGCCCACTCTCGCATACTCGCCAGCCATTGCGATCCCATTGTTCCAAGCAAACCGGTTTTGACTGTTTCTTGTGCAAGTCAGTCTCACCTAAACTGTACGTATCAGTAGTAGCCTGATTGGACAAAGCAAGACAAGACAGGCATGAAGAAATACTCCCTTTGGCCTTGTTAAATTCTGCCACTCCCTTGTCTATCTGCAGGGAAAACCTGTAGAAAAAAAGGTTGATGGTGGTAGCTGCTGCTGTTGCACGGGCTGCTGTGAAACAGTGATCACAGTAAGCTGAGCTGAAAGGTCTGTGGCCAGGTTCTCAGAAATCACCTAGATATCACACATAAACATCGCCCACCGGTTTCTCAGCCATTTTGCGCCTTAGTTCTCTAGCCAAACCACCTAATTAGATAGTATTAGCTGTAGCTGTGGGGTAGGCCAACAGGCTGGCTACTGTGGGTTAGAGGGTATGGGAGAGGGGGCGCATAAGTGGCCATATGCAAAGAACCCCATAAGCAGTGTGTCTGTGGAATTGGGAGCTGTGTGCCCCTGCATCCCTCCTCCATGCACTGCAGGGGGCCTGAACCTCTAGCCTCGGGATGCTGCTTTGATGCTGCTGCCCTGTTATCATCACTATTACAGCAGCAGGGTGGCAGCGCCAAGCAGAGAGAGAGACAGAGACAAAAGCTCATCCAGCTGGGCCTGAGGCACATCTTCCTGCCTCAGGGGCAGCAGCTGGACTCTGGTGCAGCAACACCGCTCCCTGAAGACAACTGGCTGCGGTATCGAGGAGAAGAAGCATGTTCTGTATGCACCACTTTATTGGTATCACTTAACAGACCAACAGTTTTGGCTGTGAGGCTCTGTAATATAGGCAATGATGCAAATGATGAGATATCAAAAACATGCTGTCTGTTCTTAAACTATAAACATCAGCCCGGGTTCACTGCCAAACAAGCTCCTTTTCAAAGTAACAGGAAGAGAAAATCAATAGTTGTTAGCTAAGGGAAAAACCCTCTTGAATTGGCATGGGCTCCCTAACATCCAGACACTACACTGAACTTTGCATTTTATTGCAAACCATAGTTAAACCACACAATGGAGGTCTTGAGACTGAGGGCCTGACAGGGCCTCAGCGAGCAATTGGTGACTTTACCAAGTATACATAGTCAAAAAAAGCCAATACCAGGCATGCAGAAATGAGCAGTTCCTGAGCAGTTGATAATGGTAATTAGAGTGCTCATAACGGACACTGTGTGTGTGAAAACCTACCTTGCCATGGTGCCGTGCACACGTTGCAGTGCAATGCTGCTCTGCTGATGCAGCCATGCATAATTCATTACAGGATAAGATTTGAGCTTTGGTGTGGTTTCATGTACTCACTGTCTCTTGATTTGCAAGCTTACAGTTTTCTGCCAGTGCAACAGGGCCCTCAAAGAAAAAGCACTGTGGCCCCAACAGGCTGGCCTATTTCTCACAGCTACTGACCTTTGAGGGAATATCCTGCCTTGGCCAGAAGAACATCACCCCAAAACTGACCCAAGAGGTCCCCAGTTCCTCTCTCAGACAAATGCTGCTTTCAGTGGATTTCTATTTTTCTCTTTGGCACTCTCTCATAGTACAGTGCTGGCTTTTCCAAGATTCTGATTAATTGTTTCCTGAGCATGACAGACTAAATAATGAGAAGCGATACCAAACTGAGAGGAATTAACACTGTCACACAAGCCCCTCGTTTCTATTACTCTTTCTAGCTTGACTATGCCAGAAATAACTTTTAAAGTTAATTGTAACTAATTCAAGAGGATCTTCAGCTGTCCTTCTTCACCTATAAGTAAATGGCTTAATTCTGCAGTATAAGGTAACACTGCTGATACAGCTGTTGCACCCTACTAGGAAGTGGCAGAAGGAGGGGGGCTACTGAGAGATAATGAAGCCACATTTTGAACTGTAGCTCTGGGCTTTACTTGTTGACTCGACACTTAAAGTTCTTTCTCTCACTCACACGTATGCATACAAAAGCCCAATGGATTTCCTCCTGAGCTGACCTTAGCTCCTTCAGATCTGTCCAGTCAAACAAGAGCTATTAAAGTACACAAGTTTATAGAGGTGCATGACACCGGAACCATCCTATAGTTTCCCTCTACCGTGTCTACCTGGAAGCAAGGCTCCAGCTCCAAATTCTTACCTATTAATCTTACCTGTGGATGCAGATTTAAGCCACTAACAGGTGATCCAGCTACTGTCCGCCGCAGGTTTTCATCTGACCACACCAGACAGAATCCCGTTCACGAAAAAAAACAAATCATTAATTTCAATGTACGAATACATAAAGCGGTCATGTACAAGGAAGTGAAAAGCGTCTTCAGTGACCTGCCACTTCACCAGTCCAGCAAAAATATCAATAAAAAACAGCGAACATTGATCTTGGTGCGTCTCTTGTCATCATCCTCATCCAGTTTAACAAATTCGTCCCGTAGCCTACTTGGTATCCAGCAGATCGTCCGTGTTTCTAAGGGGAGCCGGTTATGGAGATACCAAACTTAAAAAACTATAGAGTCCTATCTAAAGTTGCATTCAGAAATGCACTTTATTTTGAGACCAGGCTACTGCAGGCAGCTCCACTCCTTTCCCCGTCAGAACATTCAAGTTTTGCCCCACCTTGATTTTGCATTGCACATGCGCGTTAATGATAACTGGTCAAGTGAAAAATACCACCATATCTATTTTCAGTCAAGTAAAGGAATTTGATCAAGGAAGAGGAATTCCTGTAAAAGGTTTCAAATATGTTCACGGGACGTGAGAGTGGAGAAAACGTTTATTTTTTTGAATTGCTGACATAACAAAAGAGGGTTGTACAGTATTTTTTGCACCAAGAAACTACGACAGTGAACTTAAATCTGAAAGGAAACGCTTGTACTGTCAGACTGTCTAAACAAAATTGGCCTTTAGTAATTTATGCGATTTTACTGAACTGCAAATGGATCACGAATGGTCAATGGATCCGCTGCAAAACTGAGAAACATGTAAACTAATTCAACAAACAACAAAGTCTTGCTTAGAAAGGGGAAATAATGCTTTCGTACCAGTACGTTTCCCACTCAAATGTCATTATAAACCTATGATTTCTGACTGTTCACATTTCGTAAAGAAATTACACCGTTCGTTGAGAGCAGTGTGAAATACAAAGAGTTACAGAATAACGGAAGTGAAGAGCCACCAAAAGTGTGGCTTCACTGCCCCCTGGCGACCAAGGACAAACCAAACACTCATTCCCTGTCCGACAGACTCAGTAACACTTGCTGACCTTTTCAAGCTTGTCTGAACAGATGTGAAACGCACATCACGCCAGTGGAATGTTTCAAACAGGCAGCAGCTTTGTCCAAAGAAACAACTTTCACGTAATCAGTGCATGAACTGTGTGTATACTAGTGTGCAGAGAAGATACAAAAGACATTATGACAATATTTATCCACAACTCTTGGGATGTTACATTTAAGGAGTCCAGGTGTGGACCTACCACACAGCACACCAAAGATAACTTGATCAGCAATCTGTGTTATTCTTTGTACTCAGTGGTTTCCCGGCTGCACTGATCATCCTAAAACAGGATTCGCCCCTCAAGTCAGGACTGGTTGATGTGCATTTAAAAAAAAAACATCTAACAAAGATTAGTTAACCCTAACACTGCTGCCTAGGATCTGGAAGCAAACCAAATTTCAGCCTGGTGTGGTTTTGAAAAAGAAGCACCAGGATGGAGGTTTCTACCTTAATGGCTAAAAAAGTGGAGATGTAATTATAAAGAAGTCACACCTCCTCTGTCAAGGCTTCAAATGGCTGCACAAAATAATGAGCTCCTCACTTATCACTAGCTTAGATTAACGGTGTTACTAGTCACGGTCACATTCATTAGCATACATTCCCCATAATATGGGATATGTATGCTTGCAGTAATAAACCCTATGTATGTTTTTTAAAAGAAAACTGAAAATCCAACAAAAGATAATTTCTCATCACAAAGACCCAGTCAAATTTGTTCAAAGAAGAGGATACTTCTCAGTGCAGTAAGTTGTCTTAAATCTTTTGTTAGATGTAGATCAAGACTCACATGAATTAGAGTCATATATACAAGAGCATTTATCCTTTGGAAAATGCTAGTCGTTGATTCATCAATTATAAGCTCATACGACACTCACTACAAAGGCAGTTGTCCCTCTAACCTACAAGGTTTAGCATGAAATTTTAAGTGTCGTTCCACCTGGATTCAAACTTAACTGATACCTCTGTACCAAAATTTAGCTAATAAGCTTTTCTTTTACATCATTAATAAAAGGCTAGATGTAAGAAGTTTTGCTGTATTTGTCATCCAAATGGAGCATCTGTCCTCAATCTAATTCACCATGAAAAAACAAAACTTATCATACCTGGAGAGGTGCTATCTCTCCCTTAGCTGCCCCATACAACATTGGTTTAGTTTGTAATCATGGCATTATTTATATAAAAGCCAAATATCCCATGTTTACATTAGATATCAAGAATGGAATTCCCGGTGAATATCACAATTTCACAAAAAAATTATAGCTATGCCTCCAAAAAAATGTCAGACAACATCAACTGAGTGCTGCAAAGTATGGCAGGACATAAGTAAAGCCATCGTATAAGAAGCACAGATAACAAACCTAAGCTGCACTTCTGTGCTCAAACCCAGATTAATGCTGTAACATAGTATTACCATGTATTACATGGTGTTTCTCACTGATTGTTCATTCCACAGACTGCATTGAAATTACATAATGTAAGACTCAGAGCTTGTCCTTGCAAGTTCAAGTCAGAACAATTCTTTTTCAATTTTATGCAGCGAACACTGTGCTGTATTATTTCTCTACAATTTTTCTCTATTTTCATCTGTCAATTATCCATCTCCTAAACTGTCACGTAATATTATGTAAATACAATGGTACCCACATAACTATTACAGCCTGCAAAAGAGAAACTTAAAGCGTGGTCAAAAACAAGACATCTGTCAATCAATAAAAATCCAGAACTGAATGCTCTTTCATTCCATCCATTTACACTTAGTCCTTGTAAAAATGATGTAACAAACAGTGGTCCTGAAGTATGAGGAAAAGTCCCGTACTCATGCAGCTGCTTTAGGAATAAAATGGGTGAGTGGTAAAACACTTGAAGCTCTGAAGTATAAGGCCCCCAAACCCAGATGGTTAAGGATGGTGAAAAATTCAATATGTCTTGTTGACCATCAGTCCCACTACGCAGAGTGCAAGGGGATGACAAATTTGCACCCGAAAGGAGAATGGTATTTGATCCCCACTTCCTGGAACACCTGGCGGGGAACCCCGATGTCGCAGAGGTAAACCCTGCCGGCGCCCTCGGCCAGGGGGAGGGGCAGGCAGAGAGAGAGGGACCACTTGGCCTCCACTGCCTGCCCTTGTCCGCTTACAGGAGGGTCTATGCTGAGCACTGGTGCTCGATTCTGGTTTGCCCAGTCTGCAGCTGCTCTGTACCACGGCTGATCCATCAGGAATGTGTTCTCATGGCAGTCCAGGCAGTTAATGATTAGGTCAACCGGGGTGTCTGGAAGGTCTGCAGAGTGAGAGAGAGAATAACTGACTTGATCTTAAAGTATTAGCTGACTAACTAAAATTGCATAATCTAAACCCTGTGCAAAAGAGGAAGTCAGAATCACAGCGACCGTTATTCAACGCTTCAAAATAACATTTCCAAATATGCCCACCTTTGATACTTGACACCTGCTTGCCCCCCGTCTTGCTGAAAAGTGCGAGCTCACTGGTGACCGAGTCAAGCATCTTGACAAAATTTGGCAGAAACAGAATGACCTCCACTTCGTGATTGGCCAAGTGACGACCGCAACTGATACCCTGAGCCCCCTGAACATGAGGGCCGCACAGCAGGGCCACTGTGGGACGCTGGTGTACATTTTTAGGGGTCAGTCTGAAAGGAACATGATAAAGACATTCAGTACATAGACCTTCAGAATAACTATCAGTCATCAAAAGCCAGTAAACTTTACCCTAAGGTCACACACACCCCACACTGGCTGGTAACTTATGGGACAAAAACACTCTGATATATGTACACTGTCTCTGATCATAAGTAAACAAAATACAAAATAAAAATGAAATACAAAATAAAAAACATTACCTCAGAAATCTGAATTCTGTTGCACTTAATGGTATAGTACAGACTTTTGGTTTATGTTTGTTCTTTCATTTTCTATAATTTGTTTTGATCAGTAAGATTGGACTTAATTTCATGTGAATTCTGTTTTCTATGAACTTTGGATGGGCCTGTGAAGCCCTTTGAGACTGTAAACATGATCAGTGATTAAGGACTACAAATAAACTTGAACTTGATGCATTGGATACACAATAGAGTAAGTTTCGCACAAAACAACATTGAAAACAGCTAGAAAATTAATTTCAGGCTCTGTTTCTGTCATTTAGTGAACACTGTGTTGATTTGTGCTGTGCATAGAAACCATGGCTACACTCTTACCTGTTGGGGCCGCCCAGCAGCATCAGTGCCATCTGACTGGCACACACCCCTGTCATCTCTAGTCTTCGCTCCAGTGAGAGGCCATGCCGCTCTGCGACTGACAACAGACGTTTGTGTAGCTCATAGGATATACTGGGTACAACAAGCCCGGAGTCTGTGTGGAAAAAGTGATAGAAAAATGAATATACATTTTATTTTAGTTCATCTGTCCCAAGTACTGAGCTGGTCATGTGAAACACTTACCAGTGCAGTATTCTTTGGCCCCAGGCTGAGGTACAGTAATTTGTCTGTACACAATGGGTTTGGCTTCCAGAATGTTTTCATCATGACGATAACGTGAGGGTGTCTGCTCTTGTGGGGTACCACGTGATCTTGCGCCATTTCCACGGCGCTCTGATGTGTCAATCTCTGAGAAAACTGCTGCTTTATCAAATAGAGCGAGGTTTCCTTCAAAATCAAAGTCTGTATCCAGCTCATCGTCCACGCCATCCCCAAAACATTCATCATCTCTGTGCTTCATCTGGCTACCGCCATTCTTCACACCGTTTTTCTTAGGAGTGACTTGGTTTGCCCCTCGACTACTAGATGACCCTGATGAGACAAGAGAACAGTAAAGGTCTTTATAACAATAATCAACAAATATAACAACAGTCAATAGAGATGAATCAGCTGTACTAAACTGTCCTGGCACTTACAGGAGTTGTGTCTTCGACGAAATCCCTTCGGCTGACCAGGTATGTCCAGATGACGCTCTCCATAACTTTTAGAGCAGTGCTGTGGCGAGTTCAGTTTCTCCTGAGACCTGGGGTCCATCCTTGGGACAGCAACTGGAGCACTGCTAACCTTCATAGATGCCGAAGAGCTGTTCCCAGCACTGCCATTCCGAATGTCCAAAATCTTTAGTTCCTTAATATCCATGGCACTGCAGAATAACAGTTAATTCCTTATCAGTCACAGAGAACAACACTAGCAGGCAATTAGACAGTCTGAACAACACAGATAAGGGGGCAAATACTTTGACACTGAACTTTACCTGAAAGTGACCTCGGGAACGGGGCATTTGACACCATTATGGAAGGGCTGCCTGAGGGAGATGGTCTGGCTGGACTGGTCCACAGATGATACCTCTCCTTGATAGACCCCGAGTGTTGCCCCACAATTTATTGACACCAAACTACCCAACCAATCTGCAGCCATCTCGCCTACACAACATAAAAGAAGATAAAAATCATCAGAAAGCCAGGTTATTGCTTTATTGTGCTACAACTGCAATGACTTAGCTATCCATTAAATATATAACCTAATCTTCACAACAATGTGGACATTGCTAAAGCTAACTGATCGGTGTTAGCTAACAGTTAAGCTAACTAACGTTAGCTTTGGCCTGTTATCCTCTGTCTAATTTTATGAGGCAAAACACGTAATTTTTGATAGAAGATCTGCGCGTCGTACCTTTGCGATGTAGACTCTTTTTCCTAAGAGCACTAATGATAAATAAAGTCACAAGTTCAATGCCACAGTGAAAACTGTTGCGTCTTAAACTGCTAGCCGCTTAGCTTCGTATGTCGTCAAATGCTGCTGCTGCTGGCTTCTGGTTTTCTACTTCCGACGTGAGGAAATGGTAATGCATACTCCGAAATAAGAGCTCACAGCAAGCAAGCGAGAAAAAAACCCACTGGGGTTCTGGGTAAGACACGCCCACTTGGTTAAGATTAGAACTGTGATTGGCTGAAGGCTATGTCAAGCCTGCTTAAGCGAATGGGCATCAGGCCAGTATTTATTTTGGCCAATCACAGCGCCAGTAGGCGTATCCTGCCCAGAACTCTGGTGGGATCCAAGAGCAAGAATGTAAACTGAATAAAAGAAGTAACTGTAAGCGATTCTCACATTTTACAGAAGGGGACATCAGTGAAGGGAGAGAAATTATGTGATTTGGACCTGAAACGAGTTTTGTTTGTGTAAATATTTCTCTTTATATTCTAGTTTTATGTACATTAGTGAAATCAGAGAAGTTATGCAATTTGGGCGTAATTTGGTTGCAAAATTTCTTTTTTTTTTTTTAAATGGAAACTTCACAACTTATGAGTCATTTGTAGCGCTTATGAACACCTGTTTGAGTAGTAAGAGTGGAGTCAGTGAACTTCCTACAAGTGCAAGCAATGTTTTGAAAGGCGCAGAGGTGTTGGAGCAATTGTCTGACTGGGCTCTATTTAGATCTAGTCAGGAGCTTGCAATATTTCACACTAAGCTGAAGAGAATTAGCATGCTTATAATAATTTTTGACAATTCATTCAGTCATTCATAATCTCTGATGCTAAAATAAACAACGTGCTTGAAAAATGTGTTTATATTTAATATTTCCTATGTAAACAGCTTTAAGTCTAACTTAAGCGCAAATCCTAATAAGTCGTTAGCCAGTCACTTCAATAATTAATTGCTTGATTAATGGAGAAATGTTTTTAACAACTCATGTCAAAAGTGGCCAGCAGATTGAGCAGGTGAACTCATGTGGAGACTATCCAAGCAGTGCTGGACTATGGCACACCCACCCAACTGCGTCCTGTGTATAGGTTACCATGGATACCAAGCACACTCCACAGCTTGCAATCAAAGCAGCTGAGGGGTTTTAAAGCAGAGCAAATGAGCATTGTCCAGGGACAGGAGAGGGCGTCTGCAGTAAGGTACCGTGAGAGACAGTTAATACAGAGACACAGCTATAGCTGTTGAATTATCAGGTTTTGTCAGTACATGCTCTTGCTTTTCTTTTCTGCCTTAGCTATGATGCATTTTTTATAAACATATTTTATTGACATTTTATGAATCATAACAGAACAATACAGTGCCATGACTTCTTTTTTCATCATGCCTACTTATATTTAGATATGCATAAGAGCATAATAAACTCAGAATAATATACAGAATATGTTTACAGAAACATTCGTTTTTGTATGTTGTGAACACAATGTTGCATTATTAAATCTAGTTTCTGACCACCAAACCAATACTGGAAATTTTAACACACATGACCTAAGAGTATCCTCACACTTGGAACTGACACTTTTGTGTGAAGATCTATCCCCGTCCCTCCTTGCGCTCGGACAAACATGTGGAAAGATGAAGACTGCAGCCTCTCCCCTACAAAGAACAGCGATGACTGGGACTGGGATTCACAAGGACTCTCCAAGACCTGTGGACGCTCATTCAGACCTACAAGTCCACTTTCCCTAGCAGATCTCAACATGTGGGACACAAGATCTCGCTTTACATCTCAGGTAAGAACCGGCTCAGCTTTGTTGTTTGAATCACCTCTTCAGAGTATAATATTTGTGTCCTTCTTTCTTAGTCCTCAGCCTGGTGTGGCATGGCAAGTGTTTCTGGATCAGGCTTTCTGTCCAAAGTCAAGACTAGGTGAGGGGAGAAGATTCATATAGTTTTTCCAGCTTTATATGGACACTGCACTGACATTTTCTCTTGTATTTTAAATCAAATAGTTTTAATATTCAAATATATGTGTTCCAGCATATCTGGAAGCAGACAGAATGACGCAGGTATGAGGCGATGGCAATCAATGTCCCGTCTGGCACCCGAGGGTGCTCCACGATCATTTAATCCATCCCCAGCAGCTGAATTACGGACTGCACTGGAAGAAAGTAGTGTTAGGCGAGCAGAGCTGGTGCAGATGCTGCGGGAGGCTCATGAGCGTCTCGACAGCCAGACAGACCTGGTGAGAAGCAAAGACACACAGCTGGACCACAGCATTACCACTGCACAGCTGCTGGACATGAAACATAAGGTAACAGGAGAAAAATGTAGAGAACAGAAAGCATGGATTAAATGTAAGGAAAAATAAATCTATTAACTACACAATATACTAGGTCTCTTTTTTTCTGCTGTATTGCTTTTCTTCTCCATTTCTCCTTTTGGTTGTTTTGGTGACACACTGCTTCGGACAGTGTTGTTTGCATGTTTTGATGGATACAGTATCCCTCTCACCCCTCGCTGATCTGCTCCACAGCAGCTGGCAGAAGCAGTGAGTGCTCTTGAGCAGGAGAAGGAGGCAGCTGAGTTAACCCGATTTGAGGAGAGCCGACAGCGTGGAGAGCTTCATGAAAAGTTAGTATGTGGAAACAGTTGCAAAAGACATTGGAATAAATATTCTGTGGCTTTTGTTTCAGGTATCTGATTATTAATATAATAAAGAATAACAATGAATGTTATGAAATTCATTCCAAAGGGTCCTACAGCTGGAGATGGACTTGTTGAAAATGAGGTCAACTTTGGACAGAGGAAGCACTGTCCAGCCTGGTTCAAGTGAAAAGACTCCCACCCCATTTAGCAGGACATTACCTGTAACTCAAGAGGACTTTTACAGACAGGTGTGTACAGCTAAATCCATGTATACTATCCAGTAACCTTTGCCATTTAGCATGTGTGTTTTAACATAATATTTCTCTGTTTTTCTGTCACATAAAGCTGTTATTGTACATGGTTTTCATTCAGGAAAAGCACAAGGCTGACAGGGAGCTGGGCAAGGCTGAAGCAAGAGCAAACACACACGATGAAGAGAGAAGTCAGGCCCTTCAGCAACTCCAGACTGCAAGAGAGGTCTGTTTGATAATATGAAAGGGGAATTTAAATGTCCAATGTTGTTTCTTTTCATATGCAATATCAAGTTGCAATTTTCATTAAACTTGATATTTAGTCTTTTAGATTATTAATTGATTTGTTTGGCCCCCTCTTCTTCTGTTACTGTGCACCTAGGCACAGAGGGCGCTGCTGAGCCAGATGGAGCAGATGAATCAGAGGCTCAGCCAGACAATGCAGAACCACACTGAGGTGCAGAAACAGCTGAGTGAGGCGAACAGCAAGCTCAGCCAAGCCTGTCTGGTCAGTGGCCTGTCCATGATTCAATATCACATCATCCCATATGATGGTGATAAATGATCTCACTTATTATATCACTGGCTTATTATATAGTGCACATTTTCACCCATAAAAATGTCTTCCTAATTCTGCCCAGGAAAAGGCCGTCTTGTCCACTCAGGTGCTTAAGCTGGAGGACAATATAAAAGACCTGAAGGCTAAATTGTCTGTGGCTCTGTCAGACAAGGATCGCCTGATTCAGGTATCATTTAGTGTAAAACACGTCGAGAAGAGTTTGATCTCTAAAGGCATCATTTCATACCCTGAGAATGTGGCCAAGCTCTTGTGCGTGTATCTTCCATAGGAGAATTCAGACGTGCAGCAGAGAGCCCAGAGCCTGCAGCTGCAGCTGGAGAGGGCCCAGCAAGGTACAGAGGGCTTCACAGACCAAGTGTGTGAGCTCCACGAACAGCTGGCTGAGGCAAAATCCCAGAACAACAAACAGGACCAGGAGACCCTCCTGATGAAGGCAGAACTGATATCTGTCAGAGAGGTGGGAATCTTTGACTGGACTTCCCATTGGGGCCACTTTGTTAAATTTCATTCTTTCTGCTTATGATAATAGATAATCTCTCATCACTTCATGTTTTGTTACAAATGAGGCCTGTTTTGTCTTTACACCAGGTAAATGAAAAGCTCACATGTGAGCTTGAAGTGGTCAAGCAGGAACTGGAGATCTCACAGTCTGAACTACATGAGCTAACAGTGAAGAAGGTTACTGACACAGATGAGGAAGAACGCAAACAGCTGATTGGAGAAAAAGAGGAACCGCTTGGCAGAGTGAATGAAAATGGACAAGCAGAGATAACAGAGATGAGAGAAAAGTACTGTCAACTCAGGTGAGATAGTGACCAAGCATTCTTCATCATATACTAAAGACGAGCTCATTATCTTATTGTGAACCATGTGAAAAGTAACAGATTTAGCCTCCTTATGATGAAGATGAAATCCTCCGCCTCTTTACTCAGGGACTCTTGGGATGTTCTTGAATTGGAAAGCCACAAACTGCAGGATCATTGTCTGTGTCTGGAGTCTGAGATCCTTGAGAAGGAGGAGAAACTGCACCTACAGGCGGAGGAGTATCAGAAACTAGAAACCGAGAGAGTCCAGACCATAGAGGAATTAAGAGCTGTGGCCTCGCACTGGAATGAGAAATGGCAAGACGTGGCTTTGACCCTGAACACCGCACAGGCAGAGCTAGAGGAGCTCAAGAAGAAGGACCCCAGCAATAAGGTCTATTTACCATCCACTTTAATATTTACTTTGTGCATTTATTATGTCTCCAAGTCGCATCTAAATCTGTTAATTTCAGCTCCAAGAAGAAGCTGCACAACTGGCAACGGAGGTTGAAAAACTTAAAATAGAGAGGCAGAGAGACAAGTCAGTGGATATATTTTATATGTATTATAAAACAATATGTAACTGTCCAAAACACAAACAATGAATTTCTTTCATGGTGCATCTTTTCCTCCTCAGAGAAGAAATCAAGAGTCTGCTGCAGCACAAAGTTAATATGGAGACAGTTCTGAACAGAACCAGGGTAGTGTATCCCTGAAACCTAATCCTTGTGCAATTGCCTCCTCATTAGAGATTTAAATAGTTGAGGAAGTGGTAGATTTATGTGAGTGATGTAACCACACACTTTTTTTATCCAGAAGGACTCTGACTCACTGTTAAGGGTTGAGCTCGGTGCATGTAAACAAGAACTTGAGCTGGAAAGGAGCAGGAGTCAGGCACTGCTTCACAGATTTAAGGGGAAAGACAAAGGTAATACACTCCTTTTCAGGCTTTTTTTCAGTCTCATCAATCTGTGGAATATTCTTTACAACATATAATGACTGATGTTATTGGGATCTAATGTGGGAGTGTAGCTGTTCTTTTCGTCACTCAACACAAGGGGGCGTTAAACTCTTGTGACAGTCTTCCATTTGTGCATTTGCAGGTGGTGAAGCTGTGCAGACTCAAGACACAGAGACACTGACAGAGTGAGTGCCATTTGATGAGATTTATAAATGGGTTGTCAGAAAATTTAAAAAAAGAAAAGAAAAGAAACTTTGTCTTCTTTCTTTCTGTATCTTCTTCCTGCTCTCTCTCTGTTCAGACTCAGCGTACCACTGCAGACATCCACAGAATCCTCTATATTATGGCTGCCACCCTCAGACTCCAGTAGCATCCAAACCAATCCATCCCAGGTAACAATAAGATCTCCTCTTTCCCTGAGCTGGAAACATTTCGTAAGCAACTGTGCCTAAGAAAATGAAGTAGCTAACACACTGAAATTCCAATATTTTTGATAAATGATTGCACCTTAAAATTAAACTCATGGTCTTGGGCTGTTCATTGCCAATTGTGAATAGTGGTTGGGAATCGTTCTTTTCAATGTGGTGTTATTTCCAATTACTGCCGTACCTTTAGTACACCATGTAGTGTCATACTTTAGTAAACGAAATGTATTCATCAGTTCTCTCCATAGTATTTTTAATGTGACTTTATTTGTAAAGGTTTTGTGCAAAAGTGTCAAACAACGTAAAGAAAAAGCATTAAAAAAGTCATGCATTGATTCATTTTTGATGTAATCATGTATGTCACAGAGTGAAATAATGCTCATGTATGTTACAAATGTCATCATTAATAGGTGTGTTTGCAAAGCAGTGAGGTTCAAAGGCTGCAGCAGCAACTGGCTCAGAGAGAGAAGGAGCTGAAGTTGAAGTATGTTTCCTTCATCTATAGCATGATACATCAGCATGTAAACTGACCCAACCATCACAGATGAAGATGAATGTAACAATAAGTTTTTCAAAATTAGGGAATGCAGTATTTAATAGGTTTTCATCTTTAACTTTGATAGGGAGCGTTCTTTGGAGAGTCTGGAAAGGCTGAGAGAGGCAGAAAAAACTGAAGCGCAAGTAAAGATCTCTGCCCTGGAGCTCAAGGTACACTAACTACAATCTATACTTACGGTCTCATTTATCTGAGTCAAATAGATTAATCGGCTTTTACCCATCTGTGAATTTTCTCTGTTGAGAGGAGAACTATCCAACAGCATTATCTCATCTGGATTTATTCTCTGTCTCTCATCATGGTGCAGCTTGTGAACTTACAGGGAAAGGCCTCTGGAGACATCGGCCAAGATGATGGGGGCCAAGCAGATGTTTTGATGACTGACTCACTGAGGGCCCAGCTAGAAGGTAGGAGCCTGCTTTGAGAAAAGTGACTCAGGGTGATGTATTGATTGTGTTCAGCAGCTGAGCTCTGAAAATGCTCCTTCACTGTGGTCTCAGAGAGCCGGAGGAGCGCCCACCAGCTGCAGCAGGAGAAGAACCTGGCCATTGAGAGGCTGCAAACACTAAGGCAGTTGTACCCGGTAAAGACAATAAACCTCACATAAAGAGGACTTCTAAACATGGCCTCCTTTAATGGTGAACATAATAAAAGATCACTGTCCTCGTCTACAGGGTAAAGATGAGAATTCATCTCTTGAAGGCAAGAAAGATAAAACTGTCTGTCCAGTTAATCTAGAGCAGGACAAACAGAGGAGGATGATCACTGAGCAGGTATGTAACAAAATAAAGTGATTTATCTGTTATAAATGGCAAGATGCAGCCCTCATAAATGGAATATATGTTGCCATATTTGCAGTTAAAGAGTCTGTTTAAGGAGCGAGAAGGAGGAGGAAAGGAGTTAGGAAGGGCTGATGACAGATCAGCAGCAGCTCAGACTGGAGCCCCCTCACTGCAAGACTGGGCCCCTAAATCTAAAGGTATCAAGGTAAGAAGTTTTGTGTTTTGTTTAGGTAAATCAAACAAAAAAGAAATATGAGGGTCATGACCAACAAACACTGGAAGCTATGCAATAGAACATTCATCTTCAAAATGGTGGCCAGAGACCAACAGGGATTTTTGAGGGGCTTCCAGGTGGTCTTCAGCAAAACGAGGAATAGTAGTTTCACTATTATTTGATTCACTAGAAACTGTTACCATGCAAAAATGTTGTATGAGTGATTATTTTAACACTGTTTTAATCTTGAATCTTTTTGTCAATGCTTGAGTAGGACATCTAAACAATTTAATGCTTAACTCAAACAAAACATCTTTTCATATCAGGGTCCCCAAGGCAAAATCACTTAAAACTGGGGTCTGCAGCTTTAAGAAAGTCAATGCGTGGGATCTGGAACACGAAAAACTGAGAAAGAGTCCTGCAATAGAATATGCAACGTAGTCCTGTACCATAAGAGCACATGCTGTTTTTCACTCTCACTCAGAATGCACTGGACACGCTGCACAGCCAGAGGCGTCGACAGCAGGAGCTGGTAGGAACGGCGAGGAGGAACCGGCAGCAGGGGGCGGGTTTGATGCCAGTGTGTGAGGAGGAGGAGGAAGAGGAGGAGGAGGACGCTGATCAGCCAGGACAGGGCGACGGAGAACTCCAACAAGTGGCACACAACAAGGAGGAACTCCACAACCAGAGCCAGCAGGTTGGCAATTCTTCCCTTAAAATGGGTGGTAGAAAAACCACAGATACAGAATCTAAAAAAAAAGCCAGCATGTCCATTAGCGTTCTTGTTGCAACTCATCTTGATAAGAACGTCAGCTTAGTGCCTGGAGTGTAATTACTCAGCCACCAGCCACCACACCATTCGACAAAAACCCCTCATTTGGATGACTGCGTGCCAGAATGTCTACTAAAAGATAAATTAGCATCTGCACCTCTAGAAATTAATATCATTAATGGTATAAGTGTAGAACACTCAGATTATTCCCTGAAATTAACAGAGGCTTCCAAGGCATTCATTAGGATTGTGTTTCACGCACATACACACACATATGTGCAGACAGCATTAATCCCAGCTTGTCTTAATCAAAAAGCGCACATGGGGAGGGGTGTCCCAGTGGCTGCATGACCACATCAATTCTATGTGAAACGCAGCGCAGCTATAATCTCACATACGACTCTTTCTACTCTGCAAATAATCGGATTTGAAGATGAGGGGTGACCCACTCAAAAGCATGGCTGCAGCACATCTGACTCGACCACAAGAGGGGAGGCAAGGTACAGTGTATAACTGCCTTGTATCAAAGACTCATTACCATAGTATGGCAATACAAAGCACATTATAAATAGGCATGTCGGCAGCATCCAATCAAAATGTGACACAGATTGTCTCAAAGTCCTTATAAAGTCTTACATGACACACATTGAAGAGCTTAAAAAGGTATTAAATACTGATAAATATGGCCTTCAAGTATGAAATACCAGTTTTCAATGATGCCAGAAACTGGCATGAAAAAGGTCTTATGAAGTTTAATTTAACATGCTAAAAACTGTACATTCCCTGTGATAACAGATGAAGTAGGACCTAAAAAAAAGTCATTGTCTCCTTTGCCAGATGTCAGCTTTAAGTGTGGAAATCAGCAGTCTGAAGGAAAAAAATGAGAGTCTCCTGCAAGGTGAAGTTGTGTATGAATCAGTGTAATCAGTAATGTAGAGATGTGTGCTGTTATCTGTGCTGTGTGAGGGAATTCACAATGTTGACCCTTTGGGAGTAATCTGTGTGAAGACAACATGATTCATAACTTCATCTCAAACAGGGACATGTCCACAACTGGCCACGCAAAACTGGACTAATTGATGTGGAATACATTATTAAATAAAATCAGAAACTGCTTTCTCTTGGCAGAATGTACTGAGTGGATAAGTCCCTGGTCTGAATTCATCTGCCTTCTTTGTCTACCTGAGCTGTCCATCTCTCGCATGTGTAGAAATGCCTTGAATCCTTTTTGGGGAGAAAAGGGATTTTGGTAGAAAAAGGATTTGTCCATGTAACACAGCGTCATCTAGGTAGACTGTAATTATGTTCCACTTGTTTTTTTCTTTCGATTTAGGCAAGCTAAGATCCCTGCAGCTGATCCAGGGCTTTCATGTGTCTGTGCCACAACTGCCCACAGAACCAGTATCAGACAGGTCTTCAGATGATGAGATGCCAAATCTGTCACTGTCTGCAGCTGAGGGTGACCTGCATGAGACGCTGCCCTCCCTTTATCCAGATGGAATATTCCAGGTTAGGCTTGTAGATATCTGCTGTCCCGATGAAGAGCAGGAGGAGGATGTGAAGAAATGAGGAACTTCCGGAAAACTTCAGGGAAAACTGGGACAAAGTTTGGAAGCTTCTGTTAAAGAGGCAGCTCTTCAGAGGCCATGCAGCAGCCAGCTTTGAGGTTTTCAGCTGTGTTTAGGACTAACATTCACATCAGTCTTCCAATAATAAAGGAGGTTTGGTTGATGCTTTTGAAACCATAAAAAGGATCAGTGATTTTTTGCAGTCATGTCAATTTAACACTATTCAGAGAAAAGTACACCGAGTGATGGAAATTAGAAAACAAACAAACAAACAAAAAAACAATGTCAACTATTTAAACAGTTTTATTTCAGACAATAGTATTGATATGGTTATGCACATCACATTCATAAAATTGTACAGCCAACAGGAGCTTCTAACTTTAGCTGTCAAGAATTGCATCTGCATTTACAGATATACAAGAGAGTACATGAGGAACATTTGTGTGTACTTCATGTTACTCACACATTAACTGAATGATGAAGTGTGTCTTATTTATATAAATAAATCAACTTTTAATGAATGACTTTTTTTCTGTCAATATTTGCTGGCAGAGAGACTGAATGGTGCTCTATCCATTTTCACACTCTCATTAAAAAATTAATGTCTGTATTGGAAATTTAAAATTTCCTTCACAGCTCAAGTCCCAGCTGAGCTGAGCTTTTCTAAAATCAGTCACAGGGCCAGTTTGTTTTAATATAGCCTATCATTTTTAATAGTTAGTCACAAGGGCTCTCTGGCTACCATTATTTACAAAAGTTTTTCACAAAACTGATAAAATGAAAGACTCTTTGTGACTAAACACTAAAAATAGTATGAAAACGCCTATAGAAATGGCTGTATCTCAAAAACTACAAGTTGTTTAATCAAAAGCTTGTTGTCACTGGATACAGAACAAGAGGAATGTCAGTTTCAAAATGTGTTTTGATCTGGCATAAATTTGATATTTATCTTAATATCAAATTTACATTAAAAAATGCAGCAATTTTTCATATAGCTATTTGTTAATATATGTTAATATGTTAATCAAAAGTGTTGTGGCATATATAGCCTCACAGAAAATTTTGTGTTTTTGGCTGGAATTAAAAAAAAAAAAAAAAAGATTGAAAAAACAAAAAACCATAATGATTTCCTTAATATAATACATTTAGTTAATCATTAATAGTAGTTAGCAATTACTGTTTTTTTGCTTGATAATTGATCTCCAAAATTGTGAACAGCTCAGTAGGTTTTGTAATGTTAATCCTATGCAGCACTTTACAACAAGCTTGTAACATATGATGAGTTCTGTGAGTACACAGTAACATTGTGTAAATACTTATTGAAAATTGCATTTAAATTTAGTGTTTTTCTTTGAAAGTGCTGTATGCATGAGAGAGAGATTTCCATTAAGTACTTACAGTAATATTGTGCATTTACAACAGTCTTCCATAGGATAATACGCATGTTAATACACTGAATTTAGGCCATTTTAAAGCAAAGCACTACGCAATCCTGTCTTCCTGTCATCTAACTGCTCAGATATCCGTCCATCAGACAAGGACGCATCAGTAAATATGCAATTTGATATAGCAGAGCACAGCTGTGTGCAGTTTATGGCAAAGGTGACCTGTAATGCCCCATTTTGGATATCCAGGGCCCACAGAGTTTGATTGTGTTCAAATCTCTGACCATCTGAGCACAAAACAGGTTTGACACCACAGACCTCTCTGGCAGAGCTCTACAGAGGCTCTGGTTGAACAGTGTGCCAGCGTGCCCTCTCCACCTGGCCCTGGCTGCACATGTCCCTCCAGTGTGCACGTCCCGCCTCTGGAGCCTCTGGGCCAATCAGGATGCGGCCAAGCACTGTGCTCTTTGAATTGGCCTGACTCTGTCACATACGAGAAGAGCAGGAGAGTTGTTATATTTTCATTCACTTGGCAACATGGTTAAAATAGAGATATATTCGTTTCTATTTAATAATTCTGCAAACTCTGTGTAGGAGCATTCCCAAAACAACTTACCTGCATGATTATGAACTCCATCATGAGCGGCAGGTGGCTGATGTCTCCTGGAGGCAGGTCAAACAGGAAAGGAGTATTCCACACAGTGCTGGAGCCTCCTTTACTCTCTCTGGTGTCAATCATCACTCCCTCATGCCGCAGATTGATCACCAAATGATAATCTACACACAGGGACACAAATATCCTGCAGTCCAGAGAACTCTACTGACTGATCAACATTCACACTGGAAACATAAAATTGGAATAGATATTGGATAGGAATATAAACATTTTTCCGACTTTTTGCTCCACTACATTTCAAATATAAATGTACATTTTGCTCCACTACATTTATCTTATGGCTATAGTTATTAGTCATTTTGCAGAATAAGATTTTAGATGCAAAACACTGCAAAGCAGTTACACCTCCAATGTTATTAAAATCCTTCTGACAGGTTATGCAATATAATAATGCAATAATTTAACACTGTAAGGTACTATTCTTTACAAGGACTACTTTTATATTAATGTTGGAGTGCGACCTCTCCCACAGCCACATAATGATTATTCACATGATGATGATTTATAGCTAAACATACATTTTATTTTACATGTATCAGAATTATTACATCAATTATGCAGATGGAAGTGTTGTAAGATCACATAAGACAAAGGTGTTGATTCACCCTGTGTCAAATGACAAAAGATGTATGCAAATTGAAAAAAATAGTAAATAATAATACTACTACTAATAATAAAATAAATTACATTAAAAAATTTTTAAAAACATATTTTCATATAGGTATACTGTAGTGACAGGTTGGCCTGGTATAATAATAAAAAATAAAAAAAAGAAAGAATGAGACTTTCCTTTTTTTCCCGCATTTCTAATCAAAATAATAATCTAGGTAGGACTTAGTAACCCTAACCCCATTAGACTGCTGATTGTTCCACATGAACTAAATATTTATGATTAAAAACATTACGGATTTTATGTAAGAAATGAACAAATATGTTTCCCAGTAATTTTATGTGACATACTGAAAATGAAATAGATATCATAAATGTAATGCCTATGCATTATGGCGGATCTATTTGTCAGTGGTAGAAATCTGCCTAGACAGGCTAATGCAGACCAAGACCAGATCTGTTAGATCAGAGATCTAGAGGTTGGAGGGGATTGGAACATTTTCTGGAGGATTGTGAATAGTAAGGGATTAAACCACAATGTCATTAAAAAAAGGGATGATCTCCTGCCGCATTCGTATCCTGTAAGACATCATTTAATCCCCAAACATTAAAAGCAAACATAGGGACTTACTTTACCTCCGCCCCTGAAAAGCAAAAAAATCAGTTCCACCCACGCAGCTTATCTAATGTCTTTATGCATGTCCTTAAGGGATCTCTTTGGTAAACATACCCTTTGTCAACTCTAAGTAGCCACACATACTGACAACATTAACAGTGGGCTTTACCTGGTGCTGCTGGCATGTGAGTGATGCTGGCTAGGTTATCGGCTCTGAGGACCACGGCTTTGATGCGGTGGACCAGAGTCTGATACTGAAGCAAAATGAAGAGCTGACCTAAGATCTGTGGTGAGCAGCTAAGCCCCTTGCTCATCAGTGCATCCTGGGAGTTCACACCCTGGAGTCAGAGGACAAAAGTTCAAAGAGCACAGAGGAAAAATGAAATTGGAGCGACAAAGGCTGGTGCTTTGAAAAGAATACTCCATCTCATGGGTAATGTAGGCTGCATGTAAAGAGATGGTGCTTACAAGTACATAAGCAACACACTACAAAACTAACTGGGGAAAAACAAATTTTCTGTCCTCTGCTTGTTTCCATGGTAATGATCTTCTCAAAATATTCTCATAACTTCAATTGATATTCTTCACGTATTTTTGTCATAAAATCCTCTCATTCTCACAGATGTAAATTCAATAGACCACTACCTTTTTTAGCGCCCACTTGTTTGGACTGAGCTCTTTCGTGAAGTGTAGTGGATGATCAGGCTTCCAGTCTTTCCCACCACATTGAGCTTCCAGTTCACCCAGCGTGGAGCCTTTCAGGGTCTGGAGCTCCCGCGTGTACAGAGTTATTCTGAGAACGCACCTTTGGAGCTCCTTAACAGAGCTCACCTTCAAAACCAGCATCAGGCTGTAGGGCTCAAGACTGAGGCTGCGCTGGGTGGAGGCCTGTATGGGACAGGGGTACAGAGGAGGCAGGCTGCCCAACACGGACACGTCCTCCAGTCTGTGGGACGTCCCAATGAGGCTGAGAATAGTCACAGTCAGGGTTTGCTGCTCTGGAGAGAAGGCCATAGTGAAGTGGAGGCAGGGGTTTGGTGAGGCCGGCTGTCTGCAGCTGGCACTGGAGCCGTAGCTCAGTGGAGCCAGTGGGATCAGATCCTCAGTCAGGGAGGGAGAACCTGCACTGTGGCTGGTGAGCCTTCTACGCTCACTGAAGGAAATGCTGTCTCCAGTCACAGTGCAGCGCCTCTGTAGGACCTTGCTTGTTTTGGACAACAGTCCCAATTTGGGAAGTGTAGGCAAAGAGGCATGGTTGTGGTCTATGGGCTTGTAGGTGGGGGACAGCAACGGTGGGGTGCTGAGGCGGCGCAGGGAAAAGTAGGACTTTGGGTGCTCTTTCCATTCAGTGGTAGCGTGTGCATGAGAACAGAATGACAGGGAGGCAAACTCATGCTGAGAAGGGGCAGGACTGCTGAATGTGGACGGGAACTCCAGAATATCTCCATCCAGCTCCTCATACTGCTGCCGGACCACTGTTGTGGTGGCTGACGGGGGCGGGCTCTGGGCGAGGGTCACCGGTTCAGCAGGAGCTGGCGTTGACGTCACAAGCTCTTTGTCATTCAATGGACGAATCTTACTCTTCTTCCAGCACATAACACACCCCAGGATCAAACACAGACAAAAAACAACCAGGCCAACCATAAGCAGGATCTGGAGGTGAACTGTGGACATAAGAATCAGAATTCAGACTAATTGTATGCCCAATCAAATCACCACTTAATCCTCATGCAACCCCTGGATTTGCTTAACACAAGATATTATCACACAGCATGTTGCTATTAACCTAATTTGAGTTACCCCCTAAACCAGATGTGCTCCGTGTTATGACATACCTTCTAACTGTTTGGTGAAGAGAACCTGCACCAGGAGCCAGAAGAAGAGTATGACCATGATGCCCTCGATCATACCCTTACAGCAGAACAGCAGCACAGACTGCCAGAGTGGCTGACCTGGGTACTCTTCGTCATGGTAAGGCATGGTGCCGGTGATGTGTTGAGGGTCCGTCTGAGCCTATCCTGAGAGAATATCCACACCAACACAGAGCACCAAGAGGAGCAGGTCACTCCGTCTCCAAACCCCCTTACAGAAGATCATTTGCTTGGTTCATGAACATGCACTGAAAACGTCCAGGTAATAATTCCGCAGGTGATTTCTGCTTCAGGCGATCAGTCTAAGCCATTATTTCGGAGTGCTGAGCTCACACAGGCACTGAAACATGCACATGCTCCCATAAAAGCATCTTGGATATTTAAGGAAACTGCACATAGAATGACAACTTCAGCAGAGTTCATAGAAGGATTTCCCTCTCATATAGAATGGATCGCCCTCCACAGGTTATCGTCAAGAAAAATGTCTGTCCTGTTCAAGGCCAAAGATCATCTTGTAGTCCCAAGTGGCTCCTTTCAGACTTGTGCCACAACACTGATGCTCTCATCTACAGAGAAGACCGGACTGGTAATTTCTCTCCCTGGTCGGGGCGGGGGCTGTGGGCGGAGACACCCATCTCATAATACTTCTCATCGTGCCTGTAACATCTTCCTTGTACAGTGCTCCAGATGCCAGTCCAGCACTGTCACTATAGAGTGACTGTCCCGACAGTAAATCCTGCAAACCATCCCCCGCCCCACAAGCTGTTATTTCCATTAGTATAGCCACTGTTGTAGGGGCTTCTGTACACCAGAGTTCAGGAATTAACAGTCACAGACTCTCACTTCCTCTTCCAATCACTCGGCTCTCACACATACACTCTATCTAGCTTTTGATGTGATCAGTTTGATTGCACTGGGTGTGAGCTGTGCATAATGTTGAAAGTAATGAATATAAAGATCATTTGCCATCAAAACAAAAAATATAGTCACTTTGTAATAAAAGCTAAAGCAGGTGACTAATTGCTATATAACTGGTCACCAGTTCTGGTTCCTGGTTTGATGTCTGAGTGGTGGTCAGTTAGAAATAATGAAAAATGTGCTGGCTTATGATTGTAAAATATCACTGAAATTGAAATGGTTTCTGTACAGGAGGCAATGCTACCACCAACTGGCCATGTACATATTAGGCACAGAGGATTTTACTATCAAATTTCAGGCCACACATGCAAGAGAGTTTTCAAGCGTCGACTATGGAAGGCTATTCCTACAAAAAAAAATTTTTGTAGGAATTCTGAGACTGTATCTCAGAATTGTATTTTCTCAAAATTGATGATTGATAACTCACTTAATGTGACTTATACACAATTGTAAGATTATTTTTCTTACCATTGCAACTCTGATTTGCTAAGCATACCTCAAGAAATCCTTATCACAGCTCCTAAAATATTCCAAAAGTGTAAATATCAGTGAAGTTATCCTTCTATTTTCCATAAATGTTAAAGCAATGGGGATTTTGCAAACACAGCACAGACTTTGTTAAAGAAAAGACAGCCTTCTCACATCACACAAGAATTTTTTTTATTCCACATGGCCATGTTCATATAAGAAATCCTTTTTGCAATGACCAAAACAGGCTTTAACTTTAAGCTTAAATTTGAAGACTTGACAAGTTCACAGAGCCATTTGTTTGCCTTGAGAGATACAATAGTGACTATTTGATTGTCCATTTATATTTCAGCAAAAATAATGCAAATGACCAAATCCACATATGTGTCATAAATATCGCATATCTCTCTATAAAAAGAGTGAGGTAGCGCTGTTTCAGTGTTCAAATGTCAAAATGCTGTTCAGGTCAAAGCTTGAGGTCATTAAAGATACATTCTCCGTGTTTCAGTACAGTATAAAATACAACACAGCAATACAATATGAAATACAGTATAACAGTTACGAGTGAACAGTGATGACTCCACCCTGGTCCAGAAGAAATTCCTGAGAAAGTTACTTCCCAAAACGGAAAGCAAAATGAGGTAACTGTTCCATCGATTCCTTTCCAAATATAGTTTTCTTGCATCTCAAATCTTTGTCTTTAATTGGCAGCTGGCATGCTTCATCATTTTGAGACTGAGCCAAATCATCAACAGTGAAATGTAATATTCTTCATTGTTGCCCACATTTCAAAAACATATGGCATCAATAAAGAGAAAAAAAAAAACTTCTCTCAAACCCTGCTTGATATTTCTGAGATACAAATTTTGTGCAGAAGTGACAATATACATCATCCCTCAGAGCTACTACCAGCAATATGAATTGCTTTCATATTACTACAAAATAGGGATACAAAATGGCTGCAGAAAATTGATCATAGATGGGAGCTATGATGTCAAGCTAAGGCCTTTTTGGTCTTCATTAGCTGCGCTTTGGCAACCAAGCTGTTCTCTTGATGCTATGGCAAGAGGTGGCTGCAGAAAGGTCAGATAACTAGCTGTACATGTAAGAGAAAGCTAAAGAGTCTGAGCATTGGCTCTCACCATGCACTCCTGTGCTTTGAAGATGCTTCTGAACAAACCTTTTTGAAGCCAAGCTCTTAAGACATGAGTATGTCGCTACATATCAAAACAGCCTCTAAAGGCACTAAAGTAAATTGATATTGGAATCTATATTTAATTTATGAAATGCCCTCCTGATAAGACTCATTTAAAGCATATGATGTCGTCAAAACAACTGAAAAACAACACTACAAAAACCTCTAATTCCTTCATGTGTTACAGCTGATTTTCCCAAATGGCTGCATTGTGTACGTGTGCAAATGGGAAACCAAATGTGCACAACTACGTAGCAATACAGTTAACAGTTCATATAGTTCTTGTCTGACAAGAGAGGTATGTTTATCACGCTATTTCACTAAGCACCAGGAGTGAGCCTTAATTTGGTCCGTTTGAGGAAGAGGAAGATGAGGAGGCAGGACTGTGTGAGGAGGAGAGGGCGCTGAAACCACTTGTTCCTGCAGGGGTTATGGTCTGCGACACCACAGGAGCTGCAGGGGACTTCTGGGCAAACAGAGTTCCTGAGTGGACAGTCGGGAGAGAAGAAAGTGAAAAACCATATCCATTACTATGCGTGTACTCTATGATTTGCTCGTCATTTTTTGCAGAAATTCTCTATTTTTTGCTCTTTAAGTCGTTCATTGCTCCCTTTGGAATTTTGAAGAAACTGTATCACTCATCCACCCAAACTACACCACAGTGGAGTTTTCAAATGCCCACCCAAATGCCCTAAAATGCTTCAAGTCCCCTGCTGAACACTCCATACTCTCCACACACCAGACTGACAATTTAAAATTTACACACTTTGATGAGCAAAAACTCCCATTTTCCCAGGTGGAAAACGCCTGCTTAGTGTGGACTGAAGGCCAAAACATGAACTAAAGATGCAGTTAAAGTTTACCCGGCTTAGTGTCAACATTGTCTGTACAGAAGGTTTTAAGAAACAAGCCTAAAGCCAAACACAGACAGGCCAAAACTATGTTTTTTTTGTTTTGTTTTTTGGCTTTGAAGATGTAATGACTCACCTGAGTAACGGATGCCGTTGACCTCCACAGACACACTGATACTGGCAGCTCCATTTGTGGAGATATTCAGAGACAAGTCCTGTTTGCTTTCTGCGGCAGAACAAGAAAACACTGCATGTCATGGACTTTCCCGGCATCACGGTCAGTAATTATAAGGCAGAATATATTGTGAATATACTGTGCACAACCACACGCAATGCAACTCACCATGCCCGTTGTTAAGTTTGAGGTTCATGGGGTTGAAGTGAGAGGCCATGGCCAGCAGGTTCTGCTGGAAGGCCTGTTGCATAAGACGCTGCTGCTCCTCTGCAAGTCTCACCATCTTCCTCTCTGGGCCGTCGGCTGCACTGCGCTCCAGCTTTTCTCGGAGGTGCTCCAGCGTGGCGGCTTGTGCCAAATGCTGCTGCTGCTGGCCGAGAGCCAGCGCCATGGGCAGCCTGCTGGGTAGTATGGGTGTGGATGTCTCATCTGATCAGAGAGGAGAGAATTTTTAACTCCATCAACTCTGTCGCTAAAAAGGGTGGATTTGTCATTGGTAAATGGCTGAGTTTTGTTCTAGTAGAGATCCCAGGGTTTTCAAAGATAACAAATGTCTGGATGAATTACAGAAAAATGTGTATTTTCTTCTTGATGCAATGGTGCAGCCATAAAACAACGGCATCCTGCGTTTGAATATTTCACTCAATATAAGCGCGATGTAACTTCAATGAAACAAGCAAATATAAATATGTACAATATGGAAAAAAAGATGTTTTTTCTACCTCTGAATATACTTAGGGGGAAATTTAAGAGAAAACAAGATTTCAGTGAGTTAAAAACATTGTTAAAAGACAAGGTTGAGATCAGGAAAGCAGCAGGAAAAAGTCAGAGGAAAACAGCAATGTCCTTTTAGAAATAAACAGTAGTGGTTTCTAATGAAACTGAAATCCCGATTTTTAAAAAAAAATTTAAAAACAGAGCTTTAACATATGAGCAGAAGTTGAAAAATGCTTTAAGAATCCAAAAATATTTGTAATGGATTTCGTGTGAAACAGAGTAGAATCTTCACTGAATAAGGATATTTTGAAACCAATAAGTTCCTATTTGGCACCCTCTGTTTTTTAAATATACACAGTATCACTAAGAGGATCACGTCAGATTTCAAATCCTTTCCATCATGTTTTGGAAGTGCACACTTACACATACCTGTGTTTCTACTGAAAGACGGGCTGAGGGATGAATTCAGGCCGTTTTGCCCAGTTGGGGTGGTCTGCATCTTGGGGGAGGAGAGGAGGCAGTGGGGAGCAGAGCTGGGGGAGGAGGAGTAGCGGTACAGGCTGCTGCTGTAGCTCGGACGTCGGCCTTCTCTCCGGTTACTGTCGATGGCAACCTGCAGTTCACCTGGAGAGCTCAGCCTCTTCTTCTCACATTCAAAGGGGTAGAGGTACTTCATATACCTACATGGAAAAGTTTTAAGACATTCTCAATAACTAATGATAATAATCATCTTTATCTACATTATACTTTTCAAAACACAGTTACAAAATGCTTTACAAAGAATAAAAAAAAAAGAATAAAATAACAGAAGAAGCAATGAAACAGTGAATAAAAACAAGGCAGAAGGCCAAACTCTAATCTGTGACTTTAATTAGAAACACATTCTTGAGCTGTGCAACTGACTGGGAAAAAAAAGAAAAAAGAAAAAAAAAATAGCTGACAGTAGCAGTGTCAAAAGGTGATTTTCTAAGAACAAACACATTTTCTAGTGGAAATTAGCGTTACTAAGAAGTTAGTACTAAGAGGTTAATAAGTACTAAGAAGTACTAAGACGTTAAGGCTGATTTAGATGTAAAAGGCCAATTTAATGTATCCTTAAAGCCAAGCTCAATTTAAACTGTCAGTGAAGCTCCAGATTCACACCAGATACATCTCAGGTCTTGTATATTAGTGGAACTTAACTATTAATTAATTAATTAATTAATTTAAAGTCACTGAAAAGATGTGGGGGAAAAATGAACAATGACATGAAAAAAGAAAAGAAAAAAGAAAATAAGAAAAACTTTAAAATTCTCTAAGTACATCTCCAAAATTGTTGCACTGTTCAAAATTAAAGTATCTAATCATGAGCTAGAAACTCCTAACGCCTTTATTTACATATTCTCAAATCATCTTTAATTTACTATGATTAATCTAAAATTAAGTTTCCATCACTGACTTTCATAATATTCTTGGAGCATTTTGCTGAATGTCAACGATACAGGTGTTTTTAGATATATTCAACTTTACAGTGACATCTCCTGTCTTAAAACATTAATGTTCTAAAAAGCGGTCTTCAAAATTATAAAATACAGAAATGTCTCTTGCTGCAACTAATAGTTATAACTGGTCATAATTTAAGGTCTGCTAAAAAGGTTCAAAA